>JAOWBC010000182.1:14608626-14622658 GCA_028566105.1 Hypoplectrus providencianus
AACATAACATAACATAACATAACATAACATGACAAAACATATTTATCTCCTTTACTGTCAACTTAAATGTAGCTTATGTGTTGTTCGCACAAGCAAGGCTAAAAAGTCACAATAAGTGGATATAAGCAATTGTATACCTGTTTTTTAGAGCGTAGACCGTAAGTTTGACACGCCTTTTCGCACATAGAGGTGATATCAGTCATTGTTTTTGCTGGAAAATAAAGCTGTTTACTCACATTTCATGTAGAGTCAGCACATTACTCCGCTCCAATTTTCAACTCAGAAGCCGTGAACAACGCTCCTTCCAGGTGCCGGTAATGCATGTCTTTTCACTGATAAATCGCTAATAATTGCAGAGAGAGTCGGCGGGACAACCGTCACAGAGTGAGCTCTCCGGGGCGCGCGCCGGTGCTGAGAGCGCGTGAGAGAGATCCGCTCACAGTCACTTCACGGTCACCAGCAGGGCGGATTGAATATTTTGAGCAATTTGTTTCCACCCAAAATCTGCAGGCACATTTAAAACAACGGCGAATATAACCAATATGCTACTTTAATGAATATGATTTATATGAATGAGGAGGGTATTCAAAAAAAGAGGAAATTATTACCTCACCCTGACCTTAACATGTTTATTTCTTATCAAATTCCTTTAATACTTGCCTATCCTGTTTCCAAATGATTTTTAAGATGGGTTTTAATGGGTTATATTCTTCCGTGGGGAGCATCAACATTCTGAATGAAATATATATAACCATGGGCTTCTGTGATCAGTGGCAGAATGTAACTAAGTATCTGTCTATCTCCATTTTTGACACTTGATACTTCTACTCCACTATATTAAGTGTATTGTACTTTTCTACTCAAAGGAATAAGAACGAGTCAAGGGATTGTTACCAGTTTGAACAACAGGCCCCTACATGGGATTAATCACAGGATAGGGAGGTATAATTTACTGTCACACTTAAAGTGGTTTGTTATTAAAAGGTTACATCTAAAGAGAAACTCATGATATAGTCATGGAACTTTAGAAAGGATAGCATTGTGGATCGCAGCTGGCCTAGGAGGCAGAGCAACAAAATATGACATTGTATAGCCCATAATGCGGTCAGGATAGTAAACAGCAGCACTATTCATCTACACAATCAGATTACCTAACCCCCAAATAAGATGACTGATTAGTCATCCTCATATAATCCACTGATGAAAGAAAACATGAGCAGAAGACACACAGCCATTCAGGATATGGATTAACTCACAATGCACCAGGAGTAAATCCATCTCAGCATGCAAGAACAGGACCTATTTTGTGCAGAAAAATGTTGTGCACCACAAGTTCAATGTCTGGTTAGCATCCTAATTCTTATAATTAGGGTTCAAAGGAAACTGTTGAGTTTGTGTGCTATCAAGAGGTGAACAACATGGCAATCTAATCAGCTGTAGATCTCTGCAGACCTTCATTTTTTTCTCCAGAGAGAGCCGGCAGAAAACAGGAAGCCTCTTGGAGGATGAAACAACCTTTACCGCTCAGCTCGGTTCACAATGGGAACAAAGAAGTGCTCTATCCTGTGTGTAAGAAGCCCTACAGGGATGCAAAGAGATGAAAAATAAAAGTTCAGTGGTAGTGCTCCAAGCAGAGAGTATAAAGTTTAGACATGAAGCTACTCAGACCAGGTGGAATTTATTACAATATGACTCATATCTGTCATGCTTTCATTACAACTCTTGCAGTTGCTCTATATGTTATATGCCGTGAGAAGATATGGTAATGAGATTTTCAAAAAGCTTCTTACCTTTCAGTTTGGCTTCAAAACAGACACAACTGGAATTTCTACATTACCTCTGCAATTACTGGCTCAATAATGATGTGCAACAACTGTATTTTATCAGCTGTGAATCTGCATTGGTCTTTCCTTGAATGTTTTCTAGACAAAATCTATTACATTCAATGACAATTTGATTAAAGAAAGTAAAAGCAAGTGATTTTGTCCTTATTTATTAAATAAATGTTAAAAGGGGAAATATCTGTGGCTATGGGATTTTTTTATACAAACCAAACTGCTTATAAAAAAAAGGTATAAGCTCATAAGTTTTCAACACTTTGCTGCATGTACAGTATTTGCTAGTATTTCCTTGATAAACTTTAAAGACAGAGTTACCTAGATATAAATAGTCAGTGATATCTACAGTGGATTTGCAGAGATCTACCACCAGCAGAACACCAACAATTTAAAACTGACCAAACTAGACTGGTACGATATGGCATTTAAAGTACAGCAGGAACTCCATTCATTCCACCAGTATGTACATTTAATGGTTTAACAGTTGAAATGATTTTCCCCATCTGAATAATATTTAGCTGTGAACAGGTCAAAAGAGGTTTGGGTAGAATCTCAGGCCCTCCACAGAGTCGTCTCTGCACAGGTGGCCATTCTTCTCAGCCAGCAACAACCTGAGGATGAGGAAGGAAAAGAGCAGAGGACAGAAATGAAGAAGCGGCATGTGACTGAAAGAAAAAATACTAATTTGTAGTACATTTACACAAATAACTATACTTGAGTACAATTTTGATGTTCTTGTTCTTGAGTATTTCCATGTAACTTTATCCTTGCACTTCTTACTCCACTACATTTAGCTGCCATTTTTAGTTACCTTTCAGGTCTATTTAACAAAAACAATCTGACTTTTTAAAGAGATTTAACCATCATTATATTAAGTAATTAAAATTTACCTTGAGAAAATACAAATGTTGTTGCATTAACATTAATTTAACAATAATGTAAAACAATCTGAGTGGGTCCACTCTTCATAACGAGTACTTTTGACACTGTAAGTACAATTTACTGCTGATACTTTTGTACTTTTACTCAAGTTTTGAATGCAGGGCTTTTACTTGTAGTGGAGTAATTCCACAGGTCTGTATTGGTAATTTTACTTAAGTCAAGGGTCTGAATACTTCTTCCAGTCGTGCTATTTTTTATTTATTTATTTTTTTTAAAGAGTATGCAATAAAATAGACTGTCTCATCTGTATCTGTAAGTTAACGCACCGCTCTTTAGACAGAAGAACCGAGAGACCCAGCAGCTTTGCAAACTCCTCTGCTGTCAAAGAGCCTTTGTCTGAAACCTGTGGAAGAGGGAGATGATGAAATAAAACATGGAATAAGATTAAAACCACAAACTTAAGGGTTAGGACTGGGGCCCATAGACATGGCTGTCGGTGATAGTGTTATCTTTGCCACAGTAGAGCTTACATTGTCCAGTGCCGAGGCTATCATTTCCTCCTCGCTGTGAGACTGCAGCTGGACCACCATCACCCCACTGTCAAACACACGAAGCCTACAGGAACAACAAGATGGATGAAGGAAAGTGTGTGTGTGAGTGAGATAGAGACAGATTTATGCTGAATGATCTTTAATCGAAGTAAAAATGGGAACTAGCAAAAGAAAAGCAACAAAGCTGGGGTTACTTATGTGGTGGGAAAACAGGACAGTGTTTTTTTTTTAAACCCATGGAAGTGACAGGAAATGACAGTTGTAGAGGGCTGGACAATGCTTCCAACAACAGGAAGCCAGGCAGGAAGAGCCCGGCCTCTGTGAAACGGGCGCCAACGCTGCCCTATATTCCTTTACAAATACATAGCCAGGCCTATCTGCACACAGATAGATGAAACAATGCAAACTCACCTCACCGGGAGCTTCAGCGACTCAAACATCTTGCACGCGTTTAGCAAATCTTCTGGGGATAAAAGCTGGGGGAAAAAGCGTTTCTTACTTTGTGCTAAAGATATCTGTGTGCAGTGTGGATGTATAAACAGCGAGGGTGAATACACAGAGACATGTGTGAGCATTACCTCCATTCCTCTGGCACGGTTGACGAGACAGTACACCTCAGTGAGCGCCATCATACCGCCACGCTCCTGAAGAGTGGAACAACAGAAAAATAACAATAATTAACTTATTTATGAAGCATCAGTGATGGGAAAAGTATTCAGAACTCTTACTTAAGGAAAAGTGATATTATCACACTGTAAGTTACTCAACTAAAGTAAAAGTCCTGCATTCAAAACTTCTATCAACATCAAAATGTGTTTGATTGTGCTAAACCATTTGGGGATTTATAAACTAGCAAAGGAACTTTAAAATCTCAATCAAATGAGAAAGGAAACAGAAAGATTATTGTGGGGAAAAAGTAAGATAATTATGAAAAATTCTGTGCAGATGCAGCAAACACAGCGATTGACACGTACCTCTAAGGGCGCCTGTAGCATATCTCCCAGCTGCTTAGCCAGCTGCATATGGTAGTGTGTACCTGAGCCGTATGTTTCTCTAGTGACAGGGTTAGCAATACCCATGCTCAGCAGGTAGGACTTAAACCTTATTGTCTATAAAGTAGAAGATAACTGTTAATAAAAAGCACACAACATAAAAAAACAATTCAGAGCTAAATCAAATGGTGCAGCAGCATGAGGTAATAAAAAATATATACAAAGTTCTTACCTCATCTTCTGTGATGTCTCCCTGCTTTTCTTTGATCTTGTTGGCTATTGATCTGGACAACTCCACCATCTCTTTGGCCTGTGAATTAGAGAAGACAGTCATCCCATTGCATAGCAGTATATGAGCCAAATACGATTTTATAACTATGTTTCCGATATTTAAATAGTCATAAAGAATAATGGATAAAATGTAGGAGGATTTAAAAAAAAAAAAAAAAAAGGTTATAAACAAATATTAAGAAAACTGTTTCTTTACCTTCACCATCAGCTTGCTAAGGTCCTCAAAGGCCTGAAAAAAATAGATTTAATGTGTTATAGTGCTCAAAAATGTTCTCAATTAAAAAAAACCACAAAACTTCATGGCTACAGACATAATTTAAGTATCATTCCACAGCAGTCCACCCCTTCTCTCACTGTTGATAAAACTAACTGTTCTCCCTTAACCCATGTTCGTTTGGTAAATATGTGTTTAATATTATCAGTCTATGCTATTAATTTTCAACACATGCCTTACATGCAGTATGTTGAACTGTTTCTGTATAAGCACATAACTGCATGGCTGCTTAAGGACAGTTACAGTGGCTGTGGTCATCTTGAATTCATGTCAGTTGCAATAAATTCCAATGGTGACAAGTTTTTGGCAGGAAAAAACTGATGAAAAAACTCATAGAAATGTCTTCAGCTAAACCACTCTGTCATTTTTTTCGTATGTTCAGAGTCACTTACAACTAAGTATAGCTAAATACAAAACTTCATCTTGGAGCTTTGAGGAGACACGTTTCTTAGAAGTTCAGCATTTATTGCTTTGCAGTACCTCAGAAATGTTTTTGTCAGTTTCTTTCCTCTTCTCTTCTATCTTCCTCTCAATGCCAACAATCCCCACGGCACGTGTCCTTCCTGCCTACATGACCACAAAGGAAAGAAAAACACACGCGGTCAGTGAAAGACACAGGCAATTTCAAAGGAGCCTCGAAGAATACGGAAAGTCAAACAATGAGGAGGGAACAAGTTGTGGTCAACTGTTGTTACAGTAGATACTTTCTTTTAGTGACTAAGATTATATAGGTTAATCAAAAAGCAGCTTAATTTAATGCCATCTGAAGGCATGTTAATAGCCTACACATTGCTTATTTTAACATTGGTCTAAATTTTTCTGTGGGATAATATTTATGCTAATAATATGAATATACCTGTAATTGATAGACTGATTGATTGATTGAGTTAATGCCAATATCTACCAATCAAGCAATATGCATCACTGTCTTATATCAGTAACTGGTCAGAGACAGGCATTCTGACTTTTTAACTCTCAAGCCCAAGACACAATACTGCCATCCTGTGGAAAAAATCTTGATGTTCCCATGTCACATTTTAACTACTGAACAGCGGTTTGGATGACACAGCTACAGTTGAGTGAATACAAAACAAATTGCGTACCTTTCTGGCTTGTGAACTTATTAATATTTGAATAAAATACTGTGGAGAGAAACTAGTCCCTCTAGCTCTTTACCTGAGAGCCGGTTCCTGTTGGGATAGGTTGTGAGACTGGGGTATTCTCCCATCTCTTCTGAGTCATTTCTTCTGTTAGTCTCCTGTAAAACTGCGAGAAAATGACACAATGTTAGTTTAAAGAACATTTTCTGTGTATTTAAAGAACTCAATCATCAAAATGTAGAATAGGTCAAAACAAAACAAAAGTTCTTTAAGATATCTGAATAGTCTTAGTCTAAGTAGTCTTAAGTGTGACTACCTCAATCTGTCCGTGTTCTTTGAAGGACAACTTGATGAAGGAGTACTTGCTGTGTTGGTAGGGACCTGGCTCCTTGTTGGCAGGTGTTGCATGCAGATGGATAACTATTTTTGCACTACAGGACAAAAGAAGCTGAAAGTTACGTTTCTTCTTGTAAATCGAATCAGTTGTGTTATCAACAGAGGAAGAGAGGAGGGTACTTTAAGGACATCTTGCTGATAATACTTGTGTACTTTTATTAGAAGGAAAAGTACTTGTTTTTAACAATTTTTAACACTAATGATCAAATTATCTTTATGCAGTTGAAAGCTATTGAGAGGACCTCTAACCTATTGTATTTGGTTGAACAACAATTTTAGGTAGGAGACCACAAGATGTTGTTGTTTGATCATTTTTAGATGCAATACTGGAATTATACTTCTGTTTTAGTTCCTGAAACTCACCTCTTTCCTATCCCAGCAGCCTGCTCCTCAAAGAAAATGATCTGTGACAGAGGCATGGCAATGCAGCATTCCTACAAGTCAAAAGAGAAACACATAAGTCACCATGCGAGTCAGCCCGCAAAGATTAAAGAGAAACACAAAAGCCACCATGAGAATAAGCCCACGGAGGGTAAAGCAACAAATCGTTGAACAATCGAAGCGATTCTCACTCAAACACTTACATGATTTTTAACGTCCCTCCATATTAGCCGATGGGTGCTCAACAAGGCAACTCCAACATCCAGCTTAGCCTGGTACAATGACAACAAAGTAAAATTTGCGGATATTTTATTACATTAAGCTATAATAACGTGCATATACATCGTCGGCACCGTTGATATGACTTCCTTATCGGATGAACGATGTTGTTTGTAAGTTTTAGCTGCTGTGTTTTTGCTCAGGCCACAAACTTAGCTATGAACAAACAATACCTTATCATCACCGTCATACAGTCTGACACCTCGCTGCTGGATAACCAGAGTTTCGTTTATTTCTAAAAGCCCATTTGACCATGAAAAGCGGTCCATTTTTTAAAATTATTAACAAAAGAAAATTTCTACTGAGTCTACTCCATCCGCTCCGCTGCAAGGTTTTATGTTTACTTCCTGTATGCTGGACATAGCTGGCTGAATCTGCCTGCAGGCAATCCCTAAAATAGAAAATAAAATATATAATATAAATTTGTGTCAAAAAAACAAAAATGGGTTAAAACTATTTCACCCAAACTAGTTGTATAATTATTTTTTAATCGAAATATTTGCTACAATTTGTCTTTTCTGACGGACAGTCCCTCCAGAGGGGTCCTTTCTGGTGTTGACGTTACTAGCGCCAGCTGTCAGTGGAAGCTAGCAAGGCTGCTAACTTTCCTTGCACGTTATCTGAGGATTTTTTTTTTTTTTAATGATCGTGTACATTTTTTTCATGCTCTTTCGTTTTCATCGCTGGCACTGGACAAAAATTAAGTTTGAATGACTAGATGAGCGAAAAACCCTGCGTTTTATAGCATCTTTTTGTTAAGCTGTGGCCAGAGTTAAGGTAGCTGTAACTCGCTAGCTTGTTGTTAGCTGCGGACAAATCTGGTGCAGACAGGTTTTTGCACTGCAGACACAGCTTCTCTTGTTTGGAAGTCATTGTTCATGGGCGGAAAGTTGTATATTACATATAAGGACTGCAGAGACCATGCAGCTTTATTACAAAGCGGATGAATTATTGTGAATATGCAATGGTTTGAATTGAGCTTTCGCAAGATTATGAATTTAAATCAGTAGCGTTGGATCAGTTGCATTTTATTAAGGATTAAAGACATCCGAATGCATTTGATCTTTGATCACCTTATCAGTTGTATTGATAAAAGTATATTAATCACAAGTGCGTTATAATAACTGTTTAGTGACAAAGGGTTAGGCGTTTGTTGATATAAACAAACATGGACAAGAAATCGTTTGATATAGTCTTGGATGAAATAAGAAAGGTAAGGAATGTCTCATCCCAAAAGTCTAGTCCAATGAATAATTGAAATCGACTAACCTTGGGGTTTTGCTGATTCTTCATTCTATGTTTCAGTGCGTCCTGACCGATCAGCGGATCAAAGCCATAGAGCAGGTGCATGGATATTTCTCCAGTGAGCAGGTAAAAGCACCACATGGCAATTTATGTTTACCTCTCAGCTAAACCGCAGTGAGAAACTGTGTTTGATCTGCAGAATATCCGGACAAGGTTCATTTATATTTTTTCTTAATAGACCCCCGAAGCACAAGTTCTTTACAAATGAAAAGTACTGAGTATTTTCTTCTATAGTTAACTTACAGCCTAACTTGCATAATGTTGAAATATCTTTTTTTGTTTCAGTGAAGCTGGTAGTAAACATAGTCACAGTCTTCATTTCTACTTCCACACCAGAATATTGTAGCTCAATTGTAATTATAAGTTCTAACATGAACATGAACTTGAACATCTGCAGGTGATGGAGATACTGAAATACTTCTCCTGGGCAGAGCCACAGATCAAAGCGGTTAAAGCTCTGCAGCATGTGAGTAGCAAATAAATGTTTTTAAGTGATCAGTATGTGTATGGTGTACTTTGATAGATTTGTTTACTATAAGATACATATTCTATTGTGTAAAATCATTTGCAACATAAGTGAAGCTGTAAAAAGTAAGTATTTTGTACTGTATTTTGTGCTTTTTCCTTAGAAAATGGTTGCAATCCCCACAACCAAAGTTGCAAACATCCTGAACTGCTTCACCTTCTCAAAGGACAGACTGATTGTCCTGGAACTTATAGCTTTGTGAGTATATCTTGAAAATAAATTGACACACTGAATGATTTGTAATATCAACCTGTTTGGTTTTACTAATTCAGTACTTTGGCTGTCTGTTTCCACACAGGAACATTTCAGATGCTCAAAATTTTCGCCCTGTGGAGGATCTGTTTCGCATACACTTGTCTGAGAAGAAGCGGGCTCGCAGGATACTGGAGCAAGTATGTTCACCTTTTCATATCCAACTTGATGGTGTTATGTTGGTGATGATAATACTGTCTTTTCTTATCCTTTGTCTTGGCCACACTATATGTTGTATGCATGCCCTGAACACAAGCAAACACATACATCGTTTATAAATTATATCGTTCTGTATCACAAGGTATGTAAGGTTGGCTGCAAGGCTCCTGTAGCCATGATCTCTTCCTGCGGTATGATACCAGGAAATCCATACCCAAAAGGCAGACCCAGCCTGGTCAGTGGGACATTCCCGGTAAGTGTGGCTCTCTGCTCAACCACCACTAAGTATGGAAAGAAGGATGTGCATTTTATTTATTCATTTTTTGTATGAGGGTCCCATATTTAAACCTGTTCCACCCCCATGTCTCAGGATATGAGTAAACAAAACAATGTTTCGGATCAATGTGACCTGCAGTAGTGTCTGTAGGCAAGATTCTAAAAGTATTAAATGTTTTAATTTATGAATGCAAATTCAATTTTAAGTTATTTGTACTTTTAAATTGTATTTATTATAGCATTCATGACTTAATATCATATTTCCCTCATCCCCTTTTATATTCTATTAAATAATGACTTTATTCTCTGCTCATAATTCACCTTAACCTGTAAAAGAAAAGTATGTGCTTTTGTTTTACAGGGAATCCCTCCAGCAAAGAAAGAAGGCGAGAAGAAAGATGATTCTTCTAACAATCTCGACGGGAAGGGAATATCTGCTCGTATTATTGGACCATTCAAACCTGTAAGCACTGGAATGGAAACTGGGAGGGTCTATTCAGGAAGACCCAGAGACGTTCATAACTGAGTGACGAGGCCTCACATGACTTTTTACGATGCTTGCGCTTGATAGAACGCCTTAGTCCACGTCACTCATTTTATAATGGACTTGGGTAATTACTGTGCAATATAGGCCATAAGCAGAATTATACACCACAAACAGAAACAATTGACAAAGCAACACACAAACAGAAACAATTGACAAAGCAACACTTTAAGCCACCCTTCACATATAGATGTGAAGCATGGACAGCACACTGCACTCCTCTTTGTTATATGATATACAAATATTAGCACTTTCTTTAAAGTCAGGATTGTATGATAGCATCCACCATCTCCTGCATTTACTTCTGTATTCGAATGCCACATATATTGGACTCTAAAGTGATCAACCAGAGCATGGCTTTGATCATCTCTATTTTCTTTTTGAATACTATATCCTCAATATAATCTATGTGCTAGTTGCCTTATATCTACTTGAAAAGATTCACAGAATAAGACAGAATTGGTTTTTTAGTTGAGTGTTCTTTTCTGTATTGTTTCTCCTTTTTTTCCAGTTCCCATCAACCTACAACCCTCACAGGCCTGTGCCCTACCCTATACCACCATGCCGACCGCACGCCACCATCGCACCAAGTAAGAAATGACTCTCTTATACACACAGTTATCTCTCACTCCCTTCCTCTTGCCCTGTAGATAAGCAATATATACATTGTTGTCAATACTAAGAAAACAAATCTGTTAAATTGAAGACTCTGAGGTGCTTTACTGGCTTCTCGATGGGTTGAGGTACAGTTAGTTGTGGGTGATTCTTATGTGTGTGTGTGTTTGAGTGTGTGGTGGACGTTGTTATTTAATATTTGCAACTGCTACTCAGGTGCGTACAACAACGCAGGCCTTGTTTCTGTGGGAGGGGTTATAACAACCAGCGTGCCCCCTCCCCCCTACAACTCTACCCACAAAGTAGCAGGTATGATTCGATGGAGGCGCGTGTGTGTGCGTGACAGCTAATAGACGCTCTCTAAGGCTTGCTGCCTAACTACCTGGCATGCTGCTTACCTGCCTTTATCAGGTGAAGAATGTGCTTCTTACTTCTGGGGTACACTGAGTGACCAGAAACATGCATCACCCATATAAAATCTTTTTGCAATCTAATGTATTTTTTAAAGATTGCTTTAGTTTAGTTTTGTGAGCTACATTTGGATTCAGTTGTGCAAAATTTAGTAGCAGTGTTTAAAGGTGTATTAGATATGTCCAATGCAACCATTTTTCTGTATTTTTTTATATATTCCAGTTTTGGTTCACCTCAACTGTATTGGTGAAGTAGAAAACGATGAAATCAGTTGAAATACAATACAGTCAAATGCAGAACAAAGAACATTGAAAGCAGGAAGTTAGAAATGTTTTAAAAAATAAAAACAACAAAAAAGGTATTGTATTGCCGGTACTTCTGTTTTCTGGTCAGTCAGTGTAGAGGTACGCTTTGTTGAATTCTAAGAACTGGTCTTTGGTTGCCTGAACTGGGAATAGCTCCACACTAATGTCATTAATCTTTTTTCTTTCCAAAATCATGCTGTGTGCTGGCATTTAACATGCATCGCTTAGGTTAACGTTTTATTTTTTTTATGCACTGTCTCATCAGTTTTCACAGTTGAAATACATCTTTTAGGGCCTTTGGGGAGTTATGACTCAAGTTGCATTCAATTGACAAATGTCCAAAGTGTGTTGAGATCAGCACAGTATGATGAAAGTTAATCTGAGTTTAGCAAGATGTATAAATGTATCCAGCATTTCCCCAAAGGTAAGAAGAAGACATATTCCAATCATGAAAATAGTTAGAAATTCCATTTAATAAGTTGCTTGCAGGGATGCTCTCCTTCCTCCTCTGTGTCCCTCTTTTTTTCTCTAGACATTGATTCTGCTGCATTATTTGGCTGGGTTTTGACCTATTGGCCCTAAAAGGAAATTCGTTTTAATTTTAACAATAACACAACTGATGCAGACAAAAAAGCATTCAAAAAAATCTATTATTTAATCCAACTATTTAATTATTATTTTTTTCATATCAGATAATAGCAGTCTTCCTTTCAGATGACCTTTTTTCACCAACTCAGATCTTTTTCTCCCTCCAGGTTATGCCAAACCAGGCAATCCGCAGCACACCACACCTGGAGTGAACAGCGGGCCCCTCCTCATCCCTCATGGCTCCACGCCCTCTACCCCTGTCCCACCTCAGGCATCCCCTGCTCAGCCACCTCCGACAACTCCCATCACACCAGTTTTCCCCGGCATGGTGCCCTCTCACAACCCGAACGCCCCCTCTCCCTCCCCTGCTCCGTCCCCATCTGTGATCAAAGCAGGTCCACAGACCCCCAGTGGCCATGCTACACCTACACCCTCCTCTGTCATCAAAGCCCACACCCCTTCAGGCACTCCTTGTGGAACTCCCATCCCCGGCAGCGGGGGCTTCTCCCCGTCCCCCTTCCATGCCATTTCCCGACCAGGCACCCCTGCTACCTCACGGAGCGGCCCAGACCCCTTATCTCAGACGAACTCCATGGGCGTGACTCAGCAGAGAGTTTATTCCCAGGCTGCAGACCACCAGTCAGGACCCACACACCCCGGCATACACCCACAAGCAGGTAACCCCTCTGGATCAGTGATAAGAAGTTACACCCCCTCTGGACCCTCTACGCCAGGTATTCCAAGCTGTTCCACCCCAGGCCCCAGTCCCAAACCCTCCCCAGCTCACTCAGCACAGATTCAGGCGGCCATGGCTGGAGTCCTGAACAGACACACTGGAGGCAGCAGCAGTGGCAGTAACAGTCCTGTGCCCTCTGCTTTCAAGGGCACCTCTCGCTCTGGCACGCCGTCTGTCAGCTCTCTGGTGGGACCAGGTTCTGCCCAGGCTGCCCTGGCACGTTCCTTAGGTCTGCCACACCCCTCAGGTTCTCCTCAAGTCTCTCTCTCTAGTCCTGTGGCTATCCCCGGCTTCCAGGGTCTGTCATCCAGCCCGGCGCCCTCTCACTACCCCGGGCTCTCTCCTTTTCCCTCCCTGTCGTCCTCTCTCCCTCCCTCCTCCATGCCTTCAGCCATGCCCACAATGCCTCAAACTACAAACATGTCTAACCATCCGCCAACCTCCATGTACCCAGGCCTGGCACCCAGTGCTGCCCCCAGTGCAGCCTCCCCTTTCGGACTGGGCCTAACCTCAGCCCCATCTATATTCCCAGGCCTTCCGCCTGGTCCCAGTCCTGCTGCTTTTCCAGGATTGGGTGTTTCCGGAGGGCACGGGGCTGGGAGCCCTGTGTTGTCTTCATTCATGGGACTGCCAGGGGCCTCTTCATCTTCAGTAGCATCGGTAGCACCGCTGCAGGCTGCAGCAGCCGCAGCAGCAGCCGCAGCTGGAGTTCCATCATCGTCGCCAGTCTTACCTGGCTTTGCTTCGGCCTTCAGCTCCAACTTCCAGCCTGGGTATGTGAGCTTTGAACATTTTTACTGCCCGACATACGGAAGCCAAATTACATTGATAATCTAAAAATAAACCTCAGGAGCTTGGTGACATTTTTGCAGGTAGCACTATGTATGATCATGTCTCTGCCATTACAGTAATATTTCTAAATTCCTGTTAAAGTAGTTAGTAGTGAGAATCGACACTAGGGTCAATTGAATATGTCATTGATTTCCACTTACGTGTAAAATGTCTGGAAAAAGAGTGTCATAAATCATGTTCACCTGTTTTCTACTCAAGTTTTATAAGTGGAAACACTGCACCTTAGTGCAAAGTCCTCTTGTCAGGGTTGGACTGTGGGTGTGCTGTCTTAAAGAGCTCTCTTCCAGTTTGCTTGTAGGCAATAACTGTCGGCCATATATTTAGCATGTCATCCTTTCAATGAACGTGTGTTGCACAAATACAAGCCTCACCTTTTGTTGACATTTCATGCACTCGAGGCAGGTGGTGTCCTTCTTACAAGAGCTATTAAACAAGCAAACATGTTTATAGATGCGGAAGGGCAAATGATTATTGTAGAG
>JAOWBC010000182.1:14642272-14657497 GCA_028566105.1 Hypoplectrus providencianus
CACTGCTGTCTTGTAGCACATCTGCACTGTGAGCCTGTGATTGCAGCACTCAGACAGTGACCATAAAGAAGTCAGACAGTCCCTCGACTGTCTGGCAGCGGTATTACAGCTATCTCACCTCAGAGGCTAAATCACTCCATCAGACACACAGAGCTTGATGAAACCGGCTCGGTGACACACTGAACTCTGAAGGACCTTTTCTCACAGTAGCAATCACTCATGCTCATCGTGCTGCCCGTGGAACATGCTGCGAATTCACCTCATGGTGTTAAATACTGTATGTGCTCTTGTGCATGTGAGTATGTGTTTTATACACTCCATTCACTGAGTCACTGTCTTCCATCTAGGTTGGATCGGGGGGAAATAGAATGTAATGGCAATGATGATGATTTTAACCGTCCACCATGGAGTATTTTTGCCATTTTAGACCTTGAAAGTATTTAATTAAAGGTAAACCAGTTGGTAGAAAATAACAGCGTATGCATTGTATCATTTCGGATGGCTACCTTGAGGCAGTAATGCTGAGTGGTGATAATAAAGGCTTCTAGACCCAAAGCAGTCTTTTTCAGTTCTTCTCTTAAGGCTCCCAGCTGCCTCTCCTGCTGCTCACAGCGTCCCTGCAGCCTCTGAACCTAAGTGACAAAGAATAGAATAAAATGCAATCGTGCAAACTCAAGAGTGGCCCTGCAGAGCTTCTCAGCAAATCACCTCTTCTCTTTGCTCTTCCCTTTCTTTTTCCTCTGCTTCTCTTTCTTTCTGTTGAGCCTCCTCTTTCTCCTTCTGCAGGCTCTCCTGCTGTTCCTGCTGCAGCCTCAGGGGGGGCACACGGCGAGGAGACCCTGTGGGAGCTGACCCTCGGACTGCTGCTGCAGGCCGCTGCCCAGACTGAACTATAGGGAAATAAAAAACATAACATAGAAAGAAGGAATAAAAATAGAGATGCATTCAAATGATACATACAGAAGATGAGGTTTCACATATGTTTAGCCATGTACTAATTCTTAAATCTAACTAGGGCACATCTATCTATAACAATGAAATAGATGGGTAGTAAGTCAGAGGAGATTTGACCTGACCTATTGCTAATGACTGTGCTCACATGATAAATGATGGTAAGTTAATTGAATCTTTTCCACGGAGGAAGCCTTTGGGGTAATTCCCAGACCGGTGTTCCTCATGATCTAATCTCACAATGAATGTGATCATTATCAGGAAATGATTGAGGTGCAGCCGCATTAATACTGTTACAGTATATTTGTTTGAGTGCAACATATGTCTATTGTGCTCGTGTGGAAACACCAATGCCGTTAATGATGGAGGTAATTTAAAGGCCAGTCAAAGAGAAAAACAAGTGAAAGTCATTTTCCCTTGAAGGAGGCACAACCATTAAGCTGCGGTTGACATACAGGCGGGCCGATTAACCTCCACGTGAGTCACCTTGTCATGTAGTGTGAGTACATACAAGCCTGTGGAGATACGCAGCATCAGAACACGGCATTACCTGAACAGACAGAATTCTTCTAAAGTGTGTATAGTTTTTGCCCAGACAGACGAACGAGCCTGTGTGTGTGTGTGTGTAAGTGAGAGTCTACACGCAGAATAATGAAATCACTGCAGCTCCGCATCACCTGCCTAAACCATATCATTCAGGTCTACTGAAGCATGAGGCGAGGTCTCCATAGCAACGCGAGGCTGGGCTTGGGGTGCAGGGTCCCAGGTAATGAGTTAGAGGGTTAGAGGGGGTGGGGGGGATAAAATGAGGGGAGCGCTATGGGCCACGGGTAAATGAGAGAAGAGAGGGGAGACACAAAGAAATCAGTAAGAAGAGGGGGGAGGTGGAGGTATGACTGTTATAGTGATGGACGTTTAATACCCATTCAGCTTAGGGTATGTGTGCAAATAAAATGGGGGAATTTCTCTCTGAAAATGTAAGAACTAAACATCAAAAGAAAAAAAAAATAATGGAGTCTTATATCCAGGCTTTGCTTCTAAAAATGTGCATAATGTGCAAATATCTGCAAATGTTCCAATATTACATCTTCATCTGTGTCTTTGCCTTGAGGGCACATTTCGATTCCCCGTTTTTTGAAAGCGACTTCTAGAAGTCTATGCAAATGATGTGTCCCTCTGTTGCAGGCACACACATACTTAGACATCTGTAGGTTCTACCTGAAAGGTTAGGGAGAGTTGAGTGCATACTAAATGAGTTTATATGAGTGTGAAGGCAGCATGCAGATGATAGCGGAGGGATGGGTGGAGGAGGAATAATGATGAGAGAAACAATGAGAAAAGGTGACGGCAGACCTTGTGGGGTGCAGAGTGTAGTGCATGTGTGTGCTCCAGCCAGGCTGGGCTGTGGATTAAGGGTTATTCATGAGATAAATAGAATTTATTTCAATGTGCCGACATTTTGCTGGGCTTCTGTTTTGGAGCAGCAAACTTGCAAGAAGTCCTCCCAAACAACAGAAATGCTACAGTGCAAGAATCAAACAGAAAGAACAGGTTTTTATTTTGTGCCTGTGTGGGAGGAGACAAGGTCCAGCGAAAGATGCAGCAAAGAAAAAGGTGAACAGTTACAGGAGCACTTTGGTGAAAATAGGGAAGTGAGCAAAGAGAGAAGTGTAGCTGGAGGAGATGTGTGTCAACTCTGCAAGGAAAGATGGGGAGGCCCTCTGCAGTTCTGTGAGAAAATGATTTTCGGCTGCAGAGCCAAGATGGATGAAAGGTACAGTACAGATGGCCCAGATCAAATCATGAGATATTTGAAATGGATGCAAGCTGCTTCTGAGTGTGGGTGGATTAAGTAGATGTCATATATGTGCAGACTATTTTTGGAAAGGTTTTGGAAGCTAGACAGGTGGGCTGGAAGAGTAGGATTATGAGACACTGTTATGTATGTGCATTTATGTATGATGTGTTTGAGTAATTAGGGGAACACTCACCCGGGGACTGAGGTTTGGGGGGAACCACCGCCAGCCTCTTTGGGGAGGACGGGAGAGAACGTGTGACCTCCGAACTCCGCTGAAACTCCTTCCTCCCAACTGTCAATCAACAAGGATAAAATCATGGCTTTAACCAGAGAAGCAGACAACAACATTTAGGTAAAATAAATGCAGCAGTTTGTAGATGTTTATATAACATTATGTCAATCAAATCTCCATTTACAAGCCCCATCCTTTCCCGCCAACTCCTCGCTCTCTTTTCCATTTCTTTGCTGATTCTTCCCCTCTCCTAACTTTTTCAATCTTCTGTTACCCTCCTGCTTTCATCTCCAGCTATCTCCCTCCCGCTGCGTTGTATAACTATGTCCCACGGGACCCTGGGTCAAAGAGAAGCCGAGCATACTGGGGGGAAGACGTGCCCATCACTTCCATGCTCCGCTTTCTGCGACTTTACACACTTTGCAGCCAAGGTAATCAGGAACTTTTTTCGCAGGTGAGGTGTGTGGGAGGAGAGGGAGAAGCTGAGATTATGTGTGAGATGCAGAACAAAAATCTGTGGAGGGGAAAATCAGATGATAGTGAATAAGGGAGTGGGGTTTCAGGAGGTTAGCAGGAAATCTGTTGTGAAGCAGAGAGGAGAGGAGGGGAGAGGCCTTGAAAAGAAACTAATTAGACCTGTAATGGGAGAGAAGCCTCTGATCCTGAACAAATCCCCCAAATAACCCTGGAGAGATACTTCAGGCCTGCAGAGACTCTCTGTGTATGTGTGTATGTGTGTGTGTGTAATCACCGTGCATGTGTTGATGTGGTCATGCAAATGTAGCTCTCAGAGTGACTCATTACTGCCAACTGAGCCCCAGACTCACAGAAGCACACACTGCCATGCCATCGAACTGAAACCCAGCATGACTGTCTTGAACATGCACTTGAAGTTGGAGTTTAAAGTGTACTTTAAAAAAATCCCAAATATGATTTGGCAACAGTCAGCTGTGAGGTCTTCAGTTTAGCTAAACAATAAAACTGGAAGCAGGGGTAAACAGATATTAAACATAAAAAAAAAATAAATGAACATCCCTTCCAGCAACTCTAAAACTCTTACTCACAGTTGCATTACAAGTACCAATTACTGTTAATTCTGCAGTAAGGATGTAAACAGAGGATTATCTAGTTGATAAAGTGCTGCAAAATAAAACAAGTCTGCATTCGAGCTAGCGGCTCTTTTCAGCAGTTAGCCTGCATGCTAACATTTGATCATTAGTACAACACATGCAAGCGACAGATGAAGCTGATGCGAACAGTCTTATTACAGTTTTTATCATATGAAATTATGGAGCATAAAGTGCTTTATATTTTAGATTTTTTGTAGTAGTCAACTTGTGGTTTGATTCCAGCTCTCACACTTCTGGCTGTCTCTTAATCATCTTATAAGGTGTTCACCTAAAATGATTTCTAATGAGCAGGTGCACCTTGTTAAAGTTCATAGAAAATGTTAGCCTTCTTAATGCAGTTTTCAAACAATGCAGAGGGTGGCAGCTTTGTAGAATATACATATATAAAGCATGTTCTGGTTTGTTTAACACTTTTTTGTTTAGTACATTATCTTGTTCCATCATGGTTCTGATGTCTTTAATATTAATCTACAATTTAGAAAATATACTAAAAACAAAGTAAAAACATTGAACGAGAATGTGTGTCCAAACCTTTGACTGATACAGTATTTTTTTATGGTAAGTATAAAAATACCTAAATTAGAGTGCTCCACCTGGTCCCACTGCTAACCTAGTTGACCTTCCCACCTCTCCCCAAGGTCGCCATCCAGTGACTGAACAGTAGAATAAGCCTTCTATGTCTCCGTCTTTGCCGATTTTGTGATTACCAGAATCAATTTCTTATGCCTTATGCAATGAAACAAGAACAGTTATTATAATTGTATGACTAGCAAAGCAGTTTGTTTGTATTGTAATTGAGCTGGAGCATTATGCCCAAATGTGTGTGTGTGAGAGAGCCTAAGAGGAAAGCTTGTCGTTGGCTCTGTGGAAATACAAGTTTCGCGTGAGGCTTTCAGAGGCTCAACAAAACAGAAGCCTCTAAACTTGTAAGACGTGTGTGCAAATGTGTAAGTTGATGCTGTCTAGAGCTTGAGGGATATACAGGTAAAAACTATAGATAGCAGACAGACTACAGACAGAGAGAAGTGTCTGTGCACGACTTGCAGGTTGACAGGAACCCCTCAGGTATCTCTTCATCAATTATTTACAGCACATTTAAAATCAGCTCGGGCCTAAAGAAACACCAGGTGAGAGAACTGTCTCACAGCTCCTACTCTGTCTGCACACAGTCTAGACTGGGGAGAAAAAAGAAAACCTGTTGACAACAACACAAGTATGATATTTGCATTGTTTTTGCGGTTTTTAAATGTATTATCAGGTAAGTCGTGTTTGTTTTTCCGATATCCTATTCACGCTACAGCACAGACAGTCAAGTCCTGTGCTTTTGATTCAATCAGCCGCTATAAAAGTTTAAAGACGTGAGATAAGCGTGAGTGAGAGAAGTGTGATACTACAGGGCTTCTGGTGTTCATTTCCATGTGTGAAAAACACAAACTGTGTGTGAAAAGCATCACTGCCAGTGCGCTTCATCAGTTCAGAACAGACTGTATTGGCACCGTAAAAACCAGAACAGTTGTGACCTGACAAGTTCATGTGAATGTTTTAGCAGCAGAACATGTCAAATGCGTGGTGTTTGTGTTTCATGATCATTTTCATGTATTTTTTTAATGTTTTCTAGGACATTAAGGTGCTTCCAGCATACCATAAAATGGGTTTTGGCAGCAAGAACACTGTGTGCCTCTGCGACCCTGTATTTCTCAAGAAATAAATATTTGACATTTGTATCTAGAACATAAGCATTTCCCCTTTGACTCCAAAGGACTGAATATGAAACATGTTGTTTACTTCTGACACTTTAAAGAGCTGAATATCCTTAAGAACACCACTACATACATAATACATTATGTATGCATTGTTGGTTATTAAATTGTTTACCACATATGTGACTGCAGCATGTGACAACAGGACACAATCTGTTGCTGGTAGAAAAAATGCTGCTTTCCCTCTCTAACATGCATGAAGCTCAGCTGGTATTTGCATATTTGGGTGTGTTTCTTGCCTGTTTTCTTCAGGATGCAGCCACATGGCCAGAAAAGCATAGAAATGTTGATATTGTGTGTTTAAGCAAACCACAGATGCCTTCATATGAAGTATTTCTGCATCTTTTAACTACTGTATGAGGCTCACTGGGCAAACAATGATGTATAACCAATATTTATGTTTCAGCACACACAGCAACAAAATTATGTATTTATGCAGGCTAACCGGATGTTAGCATGAGGTCTACGTCTGTTATCCTAAAAACAGTCTCCCACAAGCTAAGCAGCCTTTTTAGCAAGCTAGCAAAACCATAGCCTAATAAACTGTTTATTAACCTATTTTACAATCTACAAAACGTTGCAAGAGCACTGAAAAACAAGACTTAAGGCAAAATAGTAAGAAATTGTAGTTGGCGTCCGTGTTCTCCCTCTATCATCCACTTTAGTCTCTTTTAGCTAAGGACATGGAAGACTTCAAAATTTGGGTCTATTTGATAACATATTGTGTCGTACAATAAAACACGAACATCTCTTAAGCTTGTCTTAACCAAAGATCTTTTTTCAGGCAATAAACCATAACCGTATTCAAAATCCTAATGGAGTTTACGAGGATAAACCCCACAGCGCTAATATACTAACTTACTTCCAGGAGTAAGAACTCATTCCCATGGCGCCCTATATCTATGTTCTATGGATAAGTACAAAGCTAACGTAATCTGCTGATTGGTTGCATAATAAAAATTTCATTGTTTTTACACAAACTGAAATACACAATTTAGTACACGCTGAATTACTGAGTCAAATTCTAGAAAATTCTCACAAAATCTTGGTATAAAGGGTTTCTAACAAACTTATTATTTCTCTAGTTAATCCACAGATCCTCCTCCTGACTGACCTCCAGGGGAGCTTCTCGGCTGGGGAGGCAGGTAGCGCCGGGGCAGGGCGGGGGTGGAGGGTGGCTGGAGGCTGTTGCTGCGGCATGGAGGCCCTCTCTGGTGATCTGTGGATGGAGGGCCGGTGGTCACTCTGTGAAGCGGAGGCTCCTCGCTCACACTCACACCTGGAAAACACAGAGCGATTGTGTTGATTATTTCTCATATATAGTGCATATATCAGGATATAGATATATATATCCAGAGTTCTTTCTCTGATGTGCTATATCTCAATTGCCACCATTTCCACGGTTTCATAATCACAAATTGGCTTCTCTGCAGTCTGATAGGCTGTTATGTCTGAATTTAGGTTCACTGGACTGAGAAATGGTTTGTGACCTCTGGGTCTCGCTGCTGCTGCTCTAAATCTTCCTTTTGTTAACCTGGAGCGGCACACTTATCCTGCACACACACACACACAGTCTCACACACATGTTTACACAGGCAAACACTATAACACACAGACAGGAAAATACAATGCGCGCTCAAACAGAAGCACACTGATCATCGTTCATCCTGTCCGATTGTGCAGCCATAATCTATTTAATAACTAGCAGGCGGTTTACACACTTGTAAGCACACACTCTCACACACTGCGTATATACTGCTCATCTCAACGATCAATAATGACACACCAGATTGCCCGCACTTCTCCACCTTCTTCATGTGACAAGCAGGGATGAGCAATTAAATGTAAAGCTGCTTGTAAGAAGCCATGAGATTGGTGATTAGGCTTTGTTGCACGTTCTCTCTGCATCCTTGGAGATCATGGGGTGACAATTTGGATAATGTGAGGGCAAAAAAATCCCCTAAAAAGCTGCTGTGAAAATTTAGATATCTTTTGGTCTGCATTGTGTTATGTTAGAGCCAGGTCCCTGAGGCGCTCAGGATTAGAACAGTGCGCTGCAGGGAGCCTCGTGTATTCAGACGGGCATTGGTGTGTATCGTACTCCATTATTTCTTTCTCCACCGTCTGTCACATTGTACCAACACTGTTGTAAATACAGAGTAGGTTGCTGGTTTGACATTGACTCATTAGGGTCATTTACAGAGAAAATGTGCAGCCACTGCAGAGCCGTGCAGAGTTGGAAAAGTGGGAGCCACCAAGCCTGCAATCATTGTATATATTTACTCTTATCTCCTAAATCTCACTGCAGGAGCGTTTTAGTGATTGTAACTTTGAGGATGCGCTTTTAGCAACTGCTGATGCAAATTATATGTCTGAGCAAAAAGACTGCAAGATATTTCAGAATACAGTAAGAACTACAGTTTGACAATGTTAGCTCAGACGTCATGAGCAGCTAAAGGGAAGACCGCTGTGCGCAATGTGCCAACGCACGAGACGCTGAATGTTTGGTCAATTACATTTTAGAAAGTATTAAGCATTTAACTTGGTACAATACTGGTTAAGTATTAATGTACAGCATATTAGAATAGTATAGACATGGATATTTTTAAAATAACATTTAAGATCTTTGGAGAAAACATGTTTTGTGCCTTTGCATGAAAACACAAAAATGTCCCAAAGTGTGTTTTGTGTGGGGTTTTTAATCTAATTAATTCATTTTTATGCCAGTCATTCAACACATTACAAAAATTTTACAAAACATATCTTTTACGGTAATAAACTAAAAACTGTTTTAACTGTATCTTCCATGGGGTAATGGATTAAAGTGATACAACATCAATGGTTACTTTTGATTCTCCTTGATATTAAAATGAACTGTAGTGGATAAATGGAAACACCATATCAGTGATTGTATGAAATAATGCCTTTGTATGTGATTTCTTACTTATGTGCTGCCTCACCATAAACTACTGATCCAAGTAACACTCCCAAAAGCTTTATTAGTCCACCCAGTGCTCCTCCAAGAGTTGATTAGTGAGGCTCTTAACGGTTTTTCCACCTCATAAACCGGTCAAGGGCACACGGGCAGTGTGTCCAGGCCAGATCTTGGACAGCTCTCTTGTTACTGACCTCTGCATTTACTCATTTACTGCAATTAATTTGCCTCTAAAAATACTGCATTTCTATAATTCAAAAAGACAAAATAACTCCAGCATTGTTGTGAAATAATTTGACTGGTGCTTTGTTGCTTTCTGAGTTGACACAGATCAATTGGCTGGTTGATATGAACGCAGATGTGCTCATTAGTCATAGGTCAAGTACGTATGAACAAATTCCCCGAGCACAAAGCAGAGAGAGGGAGGCTAAATGATTGCGTTGGGTATTCAGACATAAAAAAATGGAGGTACGCTGTGAATGACAAAAAGGAGAGCGCCATTCAGGGGCTTAGAGAGAGACAGAAAAAAGGGATGTGTTTCATTAACGGAAAAAGCAAGTTGATATGCATCGCTGATTAGAGAAATACCAGCCGATAATGGATAACAGAGCGTGAGGAGGAGGGAAGGAGAAGGCTGGCTGCGAGAGATCAGGATGAAGCAAACAAAGGAATATAAAAAGAGCTCCAAAGAGGAGCCAGTGGCATGCTTAGCGTATTATGAAGACGGATGAAAAAAATACCAAAGATATTAAAAAGGGACCAAGTGGAAACAGAACAAAAGAAAGCAGGTTTCTCCTGCTCAGTGGGAGGCCTTTTATTGGAGCAGCTCGCACCTCACAGCTAAACTAATGGCAGCAGAATAATGCTGACTCTCACCGGCTCAAGAGGAAACACATCGGTCTGAGGTTTCTATCTGAACCCTCAGAGTTTTCCCTTTGCGTGTAAGAAAAATGACAATGCAGCTGCACGTCACCTGCATCAGAGACACCTATAATTGGGGAAGTAGCAGCATTCAGACCTCAGAGGTGCCTCATTGGACTGATTTATTTGCTTGGTGGCTAAATCAGCACATTTCCTTTCCGGCAGTCTCTCCTGAAACTCCTCTGCTGTCCTGAGGGAACTGATCGTGCTGTAGTTCGTCCAGGTTGCACACACAAAAACACAGCCGCTGAGCTGGAGCCACTGCACAGCTTGTGGTGCTGACAAGCCAAAGAAATTACTCTTATTCTTCAAAAACCTACAGCCTCTGGGAGTTCAGTGGATACTTTAAATTGTACTGTCTGCTAAAAAAAACAGCAGCATCTGGTACAAATAGACTGTATATTTAGGGGCTGATAGCTGATATAGTGGCAGATTTGATGCGAAGGGACAAGGAAGTTATATAGTTTCTCACCGATTCATTTCATGAAAGTTTTGTAAGCATATATATATATATATATATATATGTTTACTGCAGTTTTGAAGGAGATCCTTTACATAACAAAGTAGGAGTATGTTTAAAGATGCTCATTGCATCAAGGTCATATTTAATGAATGCTATATGGAAATAGACAGAAATTGAAAGTACGTTGTAAATAACTTAAAGAATCTAATGCCACATCTTTGAAGAAATATATAATTCTCTGATCCTTATATTTCTGAGCCTAATTTTTAGTGTCTTTTTAATCAGACTACATGTTTTCGCAGACAGATGTCAGCTTCATTCGGTGCTGTTTATTGCCGGAGGCATTGTGTGTAATTGTGCCTGAAGTTTGACTTCATCACAGCCTCCAATTTGTCCTGCTTATTAAACGTCGCTTCCTGTCATTCATTTGAAGCTGCTTTAACTGTCTCCTTGTCACTCTTCATCTATCAGTCATAAAGCATGTGACACTTTATTCCCTATCAATCCTGTGACATTATATATTTCTGCCAGGCTCACATCATCTGCATAAGATTTTATTTGTCATTAGAGAAACATCAACATCTGTCTAAACATTTTGCCAAACTATCTCCAAGCAGATCAGTGTCAGTAAGCCAGAACATTGGCAAAATGCACGACACACCTAAATTGCGCCAAAATATATAATGATTAATTATACTTGGGTGTGAAATGAGGTTTAATTACATGCAAACCAGTGTTTGTGGCGATAACAATATGTGTCAAGTAAATTTGTTTCATGGACATGAAGTTGAGGTAATAAAAGAAACAATATTTCAACTCCATAAACTTCTTTACAGCTGCCAAACTGAATAGAACTTTTGTTTTGACTGAGAAAACTTCTCCTACAACTGCATATGGCCACATTAACTGCCTGTTTGCAGCCATGTGTGTGAAAGTCAAGGTTAAAGCTGCATACATACAGCACAAAGTAATGACCATGTACAGCCTACACCTGGCTGCAGACTGCGAGATAGATTAGATTACGCTGGAGATGACAGCAGCATCCACCGGCCTTCTGTCCTCTGTCAGGACCCAGATGTCAGAGAATTAGAGGTTCGTTTCAACCAGGGGGACATGAACATTTTCTCCTCTTTCAGCTTACAAGACAGAGACTCCTTCCGAGCATTCACTCAAACTTTTACACAGTATTATATGTGAGACATCTGAAACATTTCCCCCCGAAGATTTCTTTTCTGGGTTCATAGTAGAATGTGGATGGAAAAGAAGCTCCAAAAGTGCAATTCAGAATCTGCTGGGCACCAAAGTAAAGCGTCCCCAACAAGGTTCACCATGGTTAAGGACAAAAAAACATCTGAAAAAAGGAAACAGGCTGATCAGGACAGAATGAAGGGCTGGAATAGTTTTTGCACTCCTTGCCGGTGACTTCCTCTTTTCCACCAGAATTGTTGTCCTGCATCATGTTCACACTTTGTAGTTTACTGCTGTCATATTTCACTACAGTACAAACTTATCTCAACTCAGATATTTCAAGCGTCAGCAATGAAACTCTTCAAATTAATGCTTTTGCTTCTGGAAATAGCCTTGTCCCAAAAAGCTAGCTGTTAGCTTTGCTGTCTTCTAGCATTCTTAGGGGATGTGGCTATATCCTGGCATGTGTATTGCTTATTCCTTACCCTGCATCCTAATCCTTATAAAATCTTTTGCACTGCATTTCTGATTAAATCAAGAATCCTGAAAAATATTTGATATATTCGCCTGTTGTGACGGACGACAGAGCATTAAACTGAACCAACGAGGAAAATACAGGAAAACTGTGAGAGATTATATGAAAAGCAACACCGAGAGAGAGAGAGATGTTGCTGTGCTTCGGCTAAGAAGGAACCACAGTGAGAGTGTTAGTGAGAAGCTGCACAGAAAAGCCTTTACATGCTGCGAAACACAAAGTCATTCACTGGCACTGTAAACAGGGACGCCCAGTAGGAGAGAGGATGAGGAGCAGGGAAGCTGTCATGTAAATTATCTGAGGAAAATGTAATGACCGAGGATTCTTTGTCGCAAAATGGAAAATCAGAATATGATTTTTTTCACCCTCATAAAAACGTCTTTGCCGGAAGAAGTGCTAAATATATTTTTTATAATAATTAAATCTAACTAATACCAACATTCAACACAACAGCACAGCTACTGTATTAATCAGTATCTTCACACGTTATCATATTTCGCTCCACATTCCCAATGTTTTTGACAGTCTGGACCATCAGTTAAGCCCATAACCAGTGATTAACACGGAGCTAGATAAAATACCGGGAGTTTATCAGTTAATGAACAGGCCCGTTGAGCCCATCCTCCCTGTCACAGAGCTGCTGCTTCAATAAGCCTCTGCCATGTTAGTTTTTCTCTCCTCAGCCGCAGAATGGCAGCCATATCTAATTGGCCCATCTAATTTGCTGCTCTACTTGTGTGTATTTTGTGTGTGTGTGTGTGTACACGTTCGGGCATATCTGTGTGCGCGCATGCACCATAGAAACCATCTGTTCACAGTGAGCCAGCATGAGTCACAGACCAGATCTGAGCCATGGCATCTGGGGTATGGCATCCACTCTCCTGCCCGCGCCAGCCCCTCCATGCATCCTGCTTTACGCTCTCTTTTCTTCCATTTCTCCCTTTCCTCCTCTCTCCACTCTGCTTATTTCGTCTCATTGAATTCGCTTTTAACACCGCTCCCATCAGCTCTCTTTCTCCCGTCAGCTGTCTGCTCGGTTTTCCCTTCCCTTCATTTGATTTTCACTGAACGGGAAGACGGATAGAGGTAATAATATTCTAATAATACAAAGTTTGTTTTGCCGATTGAGTTTCCATCATGGAATCAGCGTGGCTCAAAGGCACAGGCTTCATCTTCCCTCTCCTGTAGGATTCTTCCCTCAGCTATGTAATGGAGCCTGTCAATCACAGTGGTATTAACAAGGTATCCCCATGGGATTCTTACAAGCATGGATGCTCTCTCTAATGCACACACACACACACACATCCCTGCATGACCATAGGGGATGTCAGCAACCGGACTAAAGGGAGGATTGGGTTAATGGCTAATCAATGTCATATAGAGTAACCTACAACCCCCCAGATACTGGACAAAAACACACATAATTACTTGCATACTTATATGCAAACAGGCGATAAGAATCAATCAAGGCCATACCAGTTTAGCTCAATGTCACCTTGGTAACGTGAGTGTGAGGGGAGGTAAGTGTTTTCTATTTTAGTCTACTGTATCATGTTAAACACGATAATCTACAGTCTATCTCGAAGGCTTCAAGAGGAAATACTTATGAAAAGGTTGGTACACCAACGCAAACAGGTAAAGTGTTATATGTAAGTTCTCTTCAATTCAACCTTGCAGATCATTTTTTTTTCAGATACAGAATTGCATGTGCATACACACACACACATGTGCAGATTACCCATTGATCAGAGCAGGTTGACAAGCTAGAACAGTGGGGAGTTTAAACTCCGGGGATCCTTCCTCTAACCCACTTTACTGCAGCCTGGCAGTCCTCCCCATCGCTCCATTCCTTAATGATTTCTCCTATCATCCGGAGCCTTAATGGAGTCTGTTTTGCTTGCAGATCAATGGGGAAAACGAGCAACTGAGCCTGGTCTTTCTTCTCTCTGCTACAGAAAGAGGTACTGGGTTGCTGCGGCTCCCCCAACATCCTTGATGGAAACATGTGTGAGAACTCATCTGTCAATCTATCTGTTCTTTGATCCGTGCCGGAGCGCGGAGAGAGAGAGAGAGGGGGCAAAGATCCCCAGGTGTCGTAGAGAAAAAAAAATCAGGTATTGCAAACAATCACCACATGCACACAAAACACTCACCTGCGCGCACAAATAAATGCAGATTAAACAGGAGCAGAGCCTTTGGAATTAGAAGCTGAAGATTGTTTAGCACTCTCATTTAACTTTTACGTCCCCATCGGTTTCACCATCTAGCTGCAACATCAGTCTACAAATGGGTTTGTGCAGTCACTCAGAAACAGGATCCAGTATTTCACACAGTGCCGTAGGCTACATAAGGATTTCAAAATGCAATTATTTTGGCATAAAATTGACAATATCTAAAATTCAAATCAGGGAGTAGCTTAACTTTGAACGAAATGTCACCCCTATTTTTCAGCTTTTCTAAATCGCCCCAAGGACAAAACAAAAAAAAGGGAAAAACGGAGGGTGAAAAATAAGAGAAAACAACCATCCTGCACTACACAAACTCTGGCTAAGTTTTTATATCCAACCTGTTTTATACACAGTGATGACTTTGAAGGTACAGGTAATCAAAAGGACATAATAAAAAATACATATTTTTCTGTGGTGTTATTTTAAATTTTATATGAAATAATTGCCCAGTGTTGTTCTACTATAATTAACTTATGACACTGCTAGTCATAAGGTATGTGGATTATCTTGAATAATCAAGTTAGCTTTCTGTAACTTGCTCTTGAGTTTTTTAAACATATTTTAAATTTGAGCACTACAAGCCTGACTCATACTTCCAAAATATTGAAAAGAAGGGTGAAATCTCTCCAACCAATACTGCCAGAACAACTCAAATCAATCGAGACTAATAAACAGCTCTTCAGGTAAGGGGAAAAGGTTTTTTTTCCTATATATTTTTGGGGTTTAACTGCAACTTTTAATCCTTAAAAAGCAAACAAACAAAAAGAAAAACTTCCTTAATTCCCTAAAGAAAGGTTGGACAAAAAGACATCAGACAAACCCCCCCTGGTTAAATCTCAATCTCGAGTGCTCGCTGGGAGAGATGGTGAGGGATCTGCAGGCAAGCCCAGTTTAGTCTGGAAGGTTCAAATGGAGCGCTGAGTTCAAATGCCTCAAAGCAAAAGGTCACAAGCACCACACAGAGTCAAAAGTGAGAGTTAATGTTCCTGCTTTCCTGTCCTGGTTCTCTCTCTCTCTCACACACACACACTCACACACACACACACACACACACACACACACACACACACACACACACACACAC
>JAOWBC010000182.1:14671976-14707038 GCA_028566105.1 Hypoplectrus providencianus
AAAGAAAGAAAGAAAGAAAGAAAGAAAGAAAGAAAGAAAGAGAGATTAGTAATACATTTCAGTAGAAGAATAACGGAACAAAGGAAGAAAACAGACAAATAAATCTGATTGACAAATAAAACTTTCACACTGTTTAAACCGTATCTACTGGCTGAATGAGAATTTTTGGTGTTTTGAGACTGCGCCTTTAATTTGTAGTACATCATATCGAGGACTACAAATCCCTCGATGTTCAACTGTGTGACACAATTATTCTGCACTACAGATAATCATGTGATGCATTCACTTGCAACGTTGCATTCAACTTGCTATTCTTGTCCTGAAACATTTTTGCACAGATTTGCGTGTGTGGAGGCTTTGTCCTTCAACAATGAAAATGTTTCGCGGCGCTGTCTTACTGATGTTGACATTGTGATGGAGTTCACAGCAGAGCAGGCAGGACAGGCCTGATGCTATTCCTGCATATATGCATGCTGAGCTGTTCTGGGCTGGAATATGTAATGAAGGGAGGCTTTGTTTCACCTTTGTTTCACAGAGTTGACGTAACTACTGACTGTCTGCACTCCTCTGGGAAAACAGTGGGATGGAAAAATTGAACAGTCCTGCTTCCGTTGTCATGGCGATGCCATATCGCTGGGAATTGGAGAATACACGTTCTGACCCCTGCGTCTGCCATCAGGGGAAAAGGTCAGCGTGAGAAAGAGACAGGGTGTGCGGACGGTCAGCTTGATGCTTTTAGACTCACGGCTCATGCATGCATTCTGCTGTGCAACGCTTTCACATGACTCATACATAGATACATGCAGCCACAGAAAATCTGAGTGAAAGCCAGGGTTTTTTTTTTTTTCCCACCAGCTACATCATCTAAGAGCAATCATATCCCTGTAAGTGGGAAGATAGACGGGATCGCTGAAGTGATGAGAGCATGGGGCAGGATAAGACCATATCTCAGCAGTGATCAAATTCAGTGAAGGGCAAGAATTTGTAGCTTTTGAGGCTCCTAACCCATCAAGTGCTGCACTTAACTGAAGAAAGTCCATCTCAGAAGGTGGGAAATGGAAACTCAACATGATGAGAGTCTCACTGAATATGAAGGGCGAGTTTAAAATCCAGAGCGGAGCAGCTATGGAAAAGAGACAGGCCCGCTCCTTCCTTCTTCTCTGTTTCTTCACTGACTGTGTGGGTGAAAAATAACACAGAGACGAGGTGGGAGAGATGAGACATGCAGATGGATACAGAAAGGAAGAGAGTGGACGAGGGAGGGCTTTCTAATTAGCTGGATGGAAAGGAATACATCATCTGAACCTCTATGGTACGAGCTATAGAGCCTCCATTCTGAAGAGACTCCGGATATGAGCCAAGAGAGCAGAGTGAAGTAATTATTGTAATTCCTGCACCATATATAATGATAATTAGTGCTAAATTGCTCCCACTGATGCAATGGTTAACATATATTTCAATTTTATACATTTCATTTCTGTCCTGCAGGTAGTAAATCTTATAGAATCTACAGAGCAGATGAGGACTGTCCTATCATTGTTTCTCTCTAAGGGACTGTACACAAATGATTGATCAGAAGGAAGGAGCAAGGGAAGGGAGAGGATTTTAATATTTACAATTTTAAATATTTTTAATGTTGTTTTATATTTTTAAAGTATTTTTATCTTATTTTTGTCATATATATTATATTTATACATTTTTATTATTGTATTGATTAATTTATTATTTTAAAATGTATTTGCTTATTGATTTTAATTAATAATTATGTCGTTTGACATGATTATTATTTATTTATTAATTTATGACTATACAGTTTTTTTTTAATATGTTCAATCCGATGATCCTGTCATGTAAATTTTGATAAATTATATTTGTTTACAAAAAAACAACAACATTGACCTTGTTCAGATACTTGAAGAATGCATCATATAAAAAAAAAATATTTGAAACAAAATAATGCCTGGAATCATGTGTCATTTACAGGATAACTGATCTGAGGGAGCTCACATCAGGCACATCATTTTGTGATCGAGTACTTATGTTTTTATTTGTTGGTATCAGAGAATGTGGTAATCAAAAATGTAAACATTATGAAAATATAGCATTTTATGATTGTGAATCTTTAATTTTCTGTGGATCAAAGAAAGGGGCTACCCATAAATTTGTTTCTGACCAAAAAAAAGATGCAAATTTGAAAGAACTTGCAGTTGAATCTTGTATTTTCAAGTCAGGGGTACGGTGTAACACACAACATGTTTTCATGTCAGAGTGAGTTGTACACATGTGACAACATAAAGGCTGCCTGTGCATATAACAGCATTGTGTCTTCCACAGACACAGACACCTGCACACATACACACACACCAACACATGCACACACACGCTCTCGGCGTCTTTGTTGTCGGTCCAGCAGCACATGTGGCTATTACAGAAACCATTTGTCTTTGGCACTTTGCTTTATTCCTCTCCTCCCCCACTGGAGAGCAGACAGGTTTTATAGCTCCATGGTCCCAGGGGAACCCCACAATGCACACGCACACACACTCTCACACATACACATTCCCCTATGCCATCTCTTTTACATCCACATACACACACACATACTCCTGCAGAGAATTCCAGCACACTGAAATAGAATCAAAAGAGATTGGGTTGGGGGGACACAAATGGACATAGCGGCGACGTGTGCGTAACCATAATTTATGACTCCTGAGTGTTGGCACATGACATAATTAGATTTAGTGCAGGATTTACATTAGAAAACAGTGTAGCAGTTATCCTAAAGATGAAACTCCGATCCTCTAATACGGCACATGCTGTGTCTTTGCAAGCATGTAATTAATCTCTAATGACATCATCCTTGCATGTCCTTGTACACTTCCCTGGACTGTGTTAGAAAGTGTGTGCAAATGTGTGAGTGTGAACGTGTGAACATCTACCCCCTACAGACATTCGGATACATTTAACGCTCACAAATGCTGCTCCAACACAAAAATAATCATCTTTTCGTCCATTTTGGGGGGCATGAAAAATACGGCATTTCTTTCTCTTTGGACTTTGTACTCTATTCACATACAATCATCCAGCAGGATAAAGCTTAGCGAGGAAGTCTATTCAGAAATAAGCTAAGCTTTAGTCATCCATTCCTTCTCCTCCCATCTCTGTCAACGACACAACACAGTCAGAAATAGCGCTGAAATAAGCTAAATGCTTTCGTTTTCACAGAAGACATAATAGACACCCTGTAGACTGAATTTCACAAGTAGTGATTCACCAAACTGTGCCTGAGTGTTTGTATGTGTGAACGGAGCACTGTGCACAGCACAGATTACCATCGCAGTGGAGCACAAGTGGGAAATATCCAGAAATAGTATCCTCCAGTTGTTTAGCACTTTCAGTATGGATGTGCATCAAAAAAACAACAGAGCTGCTGTTAATCGACAATCTTGGCTTCCCTGACTGCGGAACAATGGATTTCCAAACTGTACTCAATCAAGCTTTGCCCCTTTACTATCTTAAAAAATATGTTCGTCTCTGTCTCTTTCTCCTCCATTCTCCATCTTGTCTTCCACCTTAATAATACAGAGTTAATGAGGGCAGGGCAAAGTGATCAATCCCATTTTCATCCTCACACCAGCAGACTACATCTGCCCAAATAATCCCTCTTCTCTCCCCCTCTGTCTCTCTCTCCCACTCCACTCCCACATACACAGTCAGACGCCTTTTTGTACCCCGGAGGGAGTCATTCTATATCGCAAGAGGGAACTGTAACAGGATTTCTGCAGGATCTCAGGTCAGACCGGGTGGTCATACCTAAGTGAATAAGCAGAATGAGAAAATCAGATCATCTGCAATAAAAGCTGATTCATATCGGTATTGCACGCATGCATGCGGCATTTTGGACCTGCTGCGAAATTGTCAGAAAAATATGCCGACAATAGGATTTATTAGCTGAAGCGAAATGAAAAACGGAGGCACGTGTTCACACATCCATCCATCAACACATGCTCACACACAAGGTTTGTCCATTTGGTATTCACACAGCTGACAAGATGACAAACTGCATTTAAAAAAAAAGGGGGACGGATAATAACAAAGAACGCTAAAACCCAAACTAAAAGCGCCGCGTTTCTGAATTAAAAGCAAGTTTTAAATCATGCACTTCCACATGTGCATGCAAAGTTGAACATGCAGCCACATGAGTGCCACCTACACACACAACTGCACACAGGCAGCGACTGTCACTGCAGCAGGAGCAGAGACAAAGGGACAGCTTCTCACTGAGGGGGAAATGGGGCTTGCAAAAGATGAAAAATGTCCTTAATTATTATTATTTCCAGTGTTGCTCTTTGCATGTACTTTGAATGAATCAGAGACGTTTCCGCTTTTCCTGTCTGGTTGTACTGCGCTGTTCAAGCTGTAAAGATGGATTGCAGTTGAGATGGATAAAAGGGAGACAAATGTGCAGGAAATGAAAAGAGAATTGACGAGGGGAATAAGATGAGTTGGGAACAAAAACAAAGACTTGCTGGTAGGGAGATTAGCGTGATTAGAAATACACTGCTACAGTCTGGAGGAGAGAATTAGGAGGTGGAGGAAGCTTTGAGACTTGTGTTTATTGGATCATTGAGCCCTGCAGTTAAAATATAGATCCAGACAGGGGTGGCATGGAGGAGAGGAGAAAAAGAGTGTCTGTCCACGCTGGATGCTGGTTGCACCGCATTGTTATTAGCAAAGCCCCTCCACCCACTACCCTCACTCCTGTCGCAGAGAAAACGTTAACTCTTGCCTGGCTGGCGGGTGAAACTGTACGAGGGGGACAAAGAGGAGAGGAAAGAGAGTTCACTTCAAATGCAAAGCGGTTGCAGACAAAGAAGTCAACGATGGTGGAATCCTCTGTGGGGTTGTAAGGGAAGTTGGCACACAAACACGCACAGACACACACACACAGTCAGACATAAAGCGGGCAAGGTGAGGCAGCCCAGACAAAGAAAGGCTGAGTGCAAGTTAGACTGGGGCTGAGTCACACACTTCTGTTTATTTTAGGGAAAATATGATAATAGAAACAAATGATGCTGCAGAGAGAGAGGAGGGGGGTGAAGGGGAATGGTGTGTGTGTGTGGGGGGGTCTAGTTTATTTTGCAATGTGTGAGTGTGTGTATGCATGTGTAATGTGCAAGTGGCAAACCCCAGGGGTGTGGGGGAGGGAGGCTGGCAAAGGATCACTGAGAGGTGAGCGAAGAATAGAGCGAGCTGAGGGTTTTTTGGGGTGGTGATGATGTGCAAAAAAATATGCTAATGGTCTGGAGTGCCTGTGTGTGTGTATATATATATATGAAAAAAAAAAACAGTTTGGACAAAAGGAGTTGAGCGTTTACAGGACAGGGCAAGTAATTCCTCAGCAGCTATGCTCAGTTTAAGGATTTATATATGCTGCTGTTCTGACAGATAAGTTTATTTTTGGGACACGGCTTTAGAAGAATGTACAGTCTGGAGAAGTTTCATGAAAAATGAATGTGTGAGGCTTTTTACAGTGAAGTTAAGTATAGCACTAACAGAGACGTAAAACACTGCTGCACACACGTCCTCTCAGGTCCATTCATAGAGCAGCATTCATTTGCTATAATAACAATAAAAGTCACATGACCTAGTGCACAAAAGTAGATTCAAACAATGTGATTATTTCCCTTGAAATGACTGCAAAAGGTCTTACATGTTGACTCCCCACAGGACAGGAAAGTGTGTGCGTGGGTGTGTGCGTGGGTGTGTGTGTCATGAGCGGAGGCGTGCCTCTGCGTTCACCCTCTGATGTCCTGCCTGTGACTGCAGGGGAGGAGCTACAACAAGCTCATTTCCACCTTCCAGACAAAGACAGCGTGGATCTGAGGATGTGTGACTGCATGTGTGTTGACACTTCATTCACACTAAATGCACCATCCCTATACTGAGCAAAGATAAATGTGAAAATATTTGTCGGAGCACAGGTTAGAGAAATAACCGCAGCCTCACAGCCTCTTGCTGCCTTTCTCTCATCTAAACACACACATTTAATTACTTTAAAATATAAATGCCACATAGAAACTGCTGTGGGGTCAATTCATCCAAAACTTAGGTCCACATTAAAGAATAAAGAAGCAATTTACGTATCATATTTCAATAAAAATCCTTGGAAATATACACAATATTATACTGAGAGACATACTTCCTCTCATCACTCCTCCACTTCACTTATCATCTCTATATTCTCCCTCCCTCCTTCTTCTCCTCTGTTCTGTCCTATAAAATGACCTTGAAGGTCGCAGCGGAGCGCTTCACTCTTGGGCTTTGTGACAAACTGTCTTACCTGCAGAAACACACACACATACATACATAAGCACCTGAGCACTACAACAAAACACACACACGCTGCTGCTGCTGCCGCTGCTGCTGCTGCCGCTGCTGCTGTGAGTGGTTTTCCTGGCAGAGCTCTGCAGAATTGATCGCTGTTCAGACATTGCAGAGGTCAGATGTAATGAATCAATCACACATGCATCATCAGCATCTAGCCCAGCAGCTACAGCCAAGGCCACGGGCTCCCCTGCCCTGCTTTGATGCAGTGTCAACTTCTACATTAACATGACTGGGAGGGATTGGCAAGATTTAGCAAGATGGACTGGAAGATCCGTAGACGTGGGTAGTCTCTGATATTCGGGTCGATAGTGGCAGCAGACAATTCCGATAAACACAAAAACCACAGGAATATTTCATGCAGGAGGTACAACCTATCGACCACATGTCTGGGCAGCTAAATGCTAAACGGCGTGAGCCCTCGCACAGTTGCAAAGCTGCATGAGTTTTAGTAAACAAAGACAGGCCCCCTGCACAGTCTCAAGGACAAGCTGCTCGTCAGACAGCGATCAATCAGAACAAGAGAGAGCTGAGCATGAAAGGCATGCCCTCAATCTGCTCACCTTTAGCTGATCCACCCCCTTTCTGTCGTTCCTCCCTTTGCTCTACCTATAAGTATCTTAAGGGTGAGGCTAAGGACATGGGAATTGTTGCAAAAGTACTTAAAAATGATGCACTGGTCTGGCTTTGCATGGAGTCGGACAGCATTAAAGAACAAGAGTTGAGGTGTTTAAGTGCTGCAGGGGCAGGGCAGTGATCCACAGCTTTACTGGTGAGTCAAAGTGAAGAGAGGACATAGAATGGAAGTATTTTCACATAATGAAACCACTATCTGTGATAATAATGAAAAGATTGAATTGCTGTGATATCACGGTTGCAAAAGGAGCATTTTTCAACTTTTTCCACCCGCTGATCATTTTTCTTCAGAAACCACTTCCATTAAATTGCTTGTGTCAGCATATCAACACAACTATAAAACAATGGGTTGCTTTTCGAAGGAAAACAGAAAAAGATGGGATTTTTTCATTCACATTCGTGTCTTTGACTTGGTTTTGGAAATGCATAGAAAATCTGACATTCCTAGAATTCTTGCAAAAAACCCTCATAATGACAAATGCTCGCTCGTATGACATGAACACAAACACCTCCAACGTGTCTCAGCTGTCGCCTCTCAGTACAGTGGATCATAGCTGGGGTCAGGTCTAAAGCCTGGATAATCTATGTGTGATCATTAGCATCACCCACAGAGACTTGACCTGCTCCATCCATCACACCAACCTGCTCTTCCCTGTCTGACCTTACTCCCTCTCCGACCACGCTATGCTCTGCTTTAGCCTACTGCTCCACTTACAGCCCGATCTGTGGGTCAACTTCCATATCACAGTCTTGTTGTGATTATAATTATTAAAATATTTTCAGGGAACATAAATCCCCTAACATGCTGCACTGCATCGGGCCTGCAGAAACTCAGATCGGTATTAAAATGCAAGAGCCGAATCAGCACCGAGACCTGAATCCTACAGGCGAAATACGTGCGACACTTCTTCAAGAAACCAATACACTACGTAGCATCACTCCTAATCAATAAATAATAGAAGAAAAGGGGGGGAAATATAGGCAAAGTGTTTCCAGACTCACCTTAAGGTTTCTATGGTGTTGATGTAAGAACATCGGCCAAACGCAGCGGAGTTACAAAACGAAACTGAGCGTGTCTCTTCACTCTCTGCCTCTCTCACTGACTCGCAGTGTGAGGAGAGAGAGATGCTGCGGACAGGAGGAGGAGGAGGAGGTGGTGGTGGTGGTGGTGGTGGTGGAGGAGGAGGAGCGGTGCTGATGCTGCAGCCGACACCTGGCAGAGCATCCTCATGTTCAGGCGCCGGAGCTTCCGCGTCTCTCAACACATTCGCGCCCTCTGCTGGATCACGTGAGACGTACAAGCCGGATTCCAAAACTGTTGGGACATTGTCGTAAATGTAAATAAAGCAGAAAGCAGCGATTATTTGCAAATCCTTTGTGATTTACATATAAAGATGAAAGCTGCACAAATGCAGTACAGTATATTGGATGTTCTGACAAATTGGCAAACTTTTGTTAGAGTAAATAACCTGTACACTTTGGGGTTTTGTACGATAATAAATGATAGTTTGTCTATAAAAGCAGTTTCAAAATAAAAGCTCTACTTGGATTTCCTGGAAATCAAATTTAGGATGCATGCTATTAAGGCTTAGGCCTTGCACCATACTCGCCTGTTTTGAAATTCAGCCCTCAACCACCGTCAAGAATAAAAGAGGAAAAAAAGGAGGTTAAAAAATATAGTTTCAAAATTAAAGGCCAAATGAAGGAGGACCCTGGATGTTGAAAAGCTTGATTTATTTACAGGACTGATGCATGAAACATACAAAGAAATTAACAAAAATTAAACAACACAGTGTACAACAAAACAAGCACAAAACAAAGGTCTTAACATGTAGTAGTGAATGCATACTTTTTAGACAACATGGTGACATTACAGGGTGAATATGTGGGATTTTTTTTTATGATTGGTCAATCATATGAGATGATTTCCGGCCCTCATTCTCATCATTACTGGGTTGTGTGGGTCACAAATAGCGCCAAATTTAAGAAACGTTATGGGTCACACAGACAAAAGTCTGTGTTCTTTTTCTTTGTTATTTACAAATTTTCAAATGTCAGATAGTTGTTTGATATTATGAGATCTGGAAGCCAGTTTATTCAGGCACATTAACCTTAAAGGCTACAATTGCATACCTGAAAATGTTTAATTAAAAAAAATCAAGACTCAAGTCCCACTTACCAGCAGATAACACATGATAACTGAGCTATGTCCATCAGCTCAAGAAGCTAATTTAGAGAATGATGAGTAACAAAATGAAAAACTACTGATACTGAAACATACAGGCTGTTTTTGTGCTTTTGTAACATTTACACATTTTCATACACACTAGAAACCAACAATGACAAAGAAAAAAACAGTCAAAAATAATGGGAAAGAAAAAGTCTGAGAAACAAATGCATGAACAAGTGTGTTTCACATCCAGGATGTGAAACATCTAAGGCCTTATTGTGCGACACACGCTATGTAAAGGGACACTAAGGTCAGTAAACAGCATCAAAGGAGAAGAAAAGAAAGAAGGTCCTTCTTTTTATCTATTTCTATATGTGTAACGACATGGTGCATCTCTCACAAGTACACTTAGGTTTGGCATGACATGAAGGAAAAACAAGTGGTGGTAAGGTCAGAAGATGGATATTAAAATAAACATAAATCCCTTTGTATATTCCAAAACTAATAAGGAAAAAATTGCCATGGTATACCATGGATGGTTAGATTTCGTTTGTATATTAATGCTTTTAGTACGGGTACTCTTTTACTACAGTATGTTCATGTTTTAAATGCACAGATTACCAAATCCTTTGAAAAGTCTCTTATGCAAGTGATACTATAAGCAGTAATGCGATCTCACAGTTTATTATTACACTTCTCCTACAGCCGCCTTGAGCCCAACTAACTTGTTTTTGCCCTAGTCATGCCAAAGACCCATACTTCTAGTGTTGTAACTGCACTTTAAGTTGTGTCAAAAGAAGGTGAAGGCAGTGATTTTGCCGACCCTGAGCATAATGTTTCAGTTGCACTGATCACGTAAACACAATACCAGGATAACAATGTCAGACACAAACAGGTCAACAATATATAAGCCTTTTTTTCCAATTCACAAATAATTTACGGCGCGAAATATAAACAATATCTTATATACACAATCTTGATTATAAATGTTGATACCTATAGACAGCTCATGTAAAGAACTCCCCGAACCACAGTGAATGCACTTAAAGGTTGCACTTAAGTGTTATGAATATGACGAGTTAAACTTTAACACACCAGCATCCGTCAACAAGGGCAGCGCTGTCTTTAAAAACTTGTGCGGCGCCTTTGTTGTGGCTCAGGAGGTTCAGAGACTTTGCCTCACGATATGAGCTGCTCGGGGCTATATCAGCCATAAGGAGCTGTTGGGAGAACTAAGAAGACATTAAAAACGGAGGGAAATTAATGTACAAGTGTGGCAAAATGTTATCTGATCATATGAGTCATAGGCTTTTACTATTTTTGGAAATAATACATTGAATAAAATGTATTATCTGAAAAGCAAAGTGAAATTGATATGTTTTAGGTAGACGATAATAAAAACTAAAATAAAAAAAAATTGTGTAAAATAAATTGCTCTTGCGAATTGAACATTTTAAGAAAAATAAAGTCGGCCTGTATTATATTTGGAGAAAAAAAAAGAAGAAAAGCTAAATGTTACAAGCTACAGACGCACAGCAGCCAGCACTGTGAAAATCCACCATCATCTAATGTAACATGACACTAACTGACATTCAGCAGCTGTCATTGTCTTCCCCTGAAGCTCAACATGGATCAGGAATCACAAACCAGATTCCATTTATTTACCAAGGCTGTTAAATCACAAAGAAGAAAGCATCTTTTAACTATTTAAGAATTACAAGTCATGTGGTTAAAGAAATGAAATTGTTGACGTTAGGCTTTTTCCTCTGTATCTCTGCATCTCTTTGCTGCAGACGTTTCTGCTTTAAATCCAAGCTCCCTGCTGGCCAACTTCTCCTGTCTGTGCAGCCAGTGGCCTGAGGACCCTATTTTCTGCCGTTGGGCAGGGTTGCAGTGTATTGTGCAAGCTCTGTCTTGTCAGGGTGAACTGGTAGAGCACCATTTCAACACTAGTTACATAAGAGTTGGCAGGTTTAAGAGAATAAAGCTATCGGTACCAATACTGATAATGTTATATACAGAAGGTATTATGTTTTCACAGAAAGGATTTGATACACATGTGCACATCGTCTCACTGCCAGCAATGTAACCCAGACCTCAACTCCCTGAAACTCTGAGATGTGTCCAGTATGAGCCCCTCCCTCAGACAGCCACGCGATAACAAGCAGTCAAGCCCAAGGCCTAGCAAACACCTTTTTACAAAAGAGTAACATAATAGAACATGGCAATAATGGCTCAACGGCTTCTATTTTTGTGTGAGTGCGTGTTTGTCACCAGTTTTCTGTTTTCTACCCAGCAGTGAAAGGGGGAAAATCACAGGTTTGTCAATTTTAGGTCAAAGATATTCATCATGGCTTTCCCAAAAAGGGAGCACTGCGAGTGAAGCACAGGGAGCCATCCAGTAAAAAAAGGCTCTGACTGACTGGCAGCAGCGGGGAGGGGGGGTTGAAATGTTCACAGCATGTTTCTAATGCGTCCTACAAATCTCCGTCGTCTTCGTCGCGGGCATCGATGCCATTGTGAAGGAAGGCCTCCTTCTCTGGCGACATGTCCTCCGAGTCGCGGTCGCACGTGAAGCCTTTCATCTCCGTCTCTGGAGACGAGCGGGCCAGAGCGGCCTCAGCGCTGTGATGGATGCCGTAGCAGAAATAGATCACGAAACCTGAAAAAATCAAAGTAACAAATGCTTCAGCACAGTTCTTTCTTGTATCAGAGATTGCACCAAGAATTATAAAAACAATCACAATATAGGATAAAATAAGATAACACTCAACAAAATAAGTAACACCAACAACAGCAAAATGAAATAACAAAAGAACATCAAATAGGTGAAAGTATAAAAGTGTCTAAGGAGTGCTAATGACATGGCAAGATATAGCTGAAGATGAAACTTTTATACTTTTAAATGTTGAAAATTGCATTGCACCGGATTGTAACATTAATCAGTCTCTTATTTTAGCTTTCCTCCCTGCATGAAGGGGGAGGAGTTATACAGTTATCCCTATTCTATAGTAAACCATGCAGGAAATTAAATATATAATTGCTCTTTATCATCACTTCTGACAAACTAGAAGTGTCTGTCCCAATAGAAACCATGGCCTCTGTCTGTGTTTACTTTTTTCCTCTTATTTTGCCGTGTCTGGGATGTTTGTGGGCTTCAGCATCAGAGTCGTGGTTGTGTAGCTCACAACTAATATCAGCACACTTTGGCTGTATTCATTCAAAATCTAGGAATGCTGCACCTTCCCGTAGTAGGGGATGCATAATTAATTGTGCTTTTGAACATATCCGCCATAGAAAAATACAGCTCTGCTCTCTCTCTGCATAGTATGTCTTTCAGGGATCAATACTATGTCTATAAATGGTAAGTCAGTTTAAGCCCCATAAAAGACAGCTTACCTATAGCCATCCAGACAGAAAAGCGTATCCATGTGCCTCTGTCCAGCTGCATCATAAGATAAACATTTACAAACATGCTGATCACTGGAATGAAGGGTAGCAGTGGAACCTAAAGGGTCAAAAATAACAAAAAGGAGACGAACATGTGTCAAGGCCAGAAACCACATTGAGAAAAAAGGTTTTAGATTTAGTTTTTTGGGATCAAACCTTGAAAGAAAGTTTGGTCTTGCTCTCTGGTTGCCTCCAGATGATAAAAGTGAGGAGGAGACACACCATGAAGATGACACTGAGGGCTACGACGTTCCACGCAGCGGTCCCTCCCTGCACTGCCAGAACACTGAACACCAGGACCAAAGCTCCTGCAGAAATTGGATTCGCTTTGATATCATTTCATGTATAAGTCATTGCGAGTGATTGAATTCAACATTCAGGATTCGGCAAAGGTATTTTAAATGCATTGAATGTGTGATCACACACCCATGACAGAGGCACAGATGTTGACAGTGAATCCTGACAGCGCGGATGGCTCGGGGTTATCTGGAAACAGGAGGGTCTTGAAGCTAAACCTCTCCTCCATACCAGGCAGGATGCCCATACTGGGGACACTGATGCCGTCGCTCATGTCCGCCTCGTCCTGGGTGTTTCCAATCTGATAGCCCACACTGGGCTGCTCGGGCTGGTACCTGACACAATCAGAATACACACACACAAACTGTGACTTTCCACTGAAAATAGCTGAGAGTCCATGTTGCAACACTATTGCAGAATGTCAATCAAACCATTACGTCAGCTGCAGCCACATTTTTAGCAACAGCCACAGCAATTTGTGTGGTAGTAAATAAACAGTTGATATATAAACATATGTGGCAGCAGGAGCATGATGATTGACCTGTTATGTGCTTTAGCTTCAAGCTGAGCCATCTCCAAAAATACTCTGCTTCCCAGAACCCGTGTCCCCGAAAGAACTTTACATACTGTCCCCACACTGACCTGAGAACCAGGACACAGGCAGCCACTAATGTGTAGGCAAGCAGCGTCCCTATTGACATCAGGTCCACCAGGTCCTTTAGGTCGAACAGAAAGGCCATGATCGCTGGAAGAAGAGTCGAAAGGAATGTAATATTTTTTTCATTCATACAATCTGTGTTACTGTACAAAATAATTAGAGGATCATTGTGGGTTTTCAAGATGGTCCTCTTGTTTGTCATAAACATGTCTAACGGTTTTACTTTGTTAAATTTAATTCATGTTTTTTTCTTTTTCATTATTTTTTAACCACATGCAATTATGTATGAGCCTATGTATAGGTATGTGAATTTATGTTTTGTGATACCTTTTTGTAATTGTGCATATGCCAACTTATACTTTCTTTTAAAATAAAATAAATGATAAAAAAAAAATTCAAAAAATTAAAAATACGTATGAAAGAAGCAGCTCACTGCTGTATTTAGAAATCTATGAAATAACTAAAAATTTCGGTTGAAAATAAAAGACAATGAATAATTTTGAAAAATTCCCTGCATGTAGCAATATTTTGTTATCAGTTCCCCTCAAGCAATGAGATTCACATCCAACAGTTCATAGTGGGTGATGCTCTTGATTTTTTCTTTTCCTCCCTTTATACCCTGGCCCTCTCCTAAAATACAAGTCTCTTTTTCTCCTTCTCCCTCCCTATTCCACATTCCCTATCCATCTTACCAGACATAACCCCAGCGGCCATTGTGGATGTTATGGGGGATTTCCTCTCGCTGACGCGGGCCAGGAAGGAGAAGAGCAGGCCATCCCGAGCCATGGCAAAGATGATGCGGGGCAGGGGGAACATGGAACCCAACAGACTGGGGAAGCGTGGGGAGGAAAACATCAGACAGGGACAGCAGTTGTAGGCGAAGGGTAGAGGAATGAGGGGAAAGGAAGTGACGGGGTCAGTAGGGGAGAAAGGTGCAGAATTTGCAAAAGGAGGTGAATATTTTTTGGCAAGATAGGAGTTGCGGATTAAAAGGGGAGAACGTGCAACAGGATATTGGAGAGTGGCTGCACTGCAAAGCAGCAGCGGTGTGATGATGGACCAAGGATTTTATGATACCAGCATGCAAAAATTTTCCCCCTAAATTGCAAACACGGTGCTCTACATGCTGTTACTCTGTTAATTATGGACAACTTTGGTTACTTCATGCAGTTCAGCTTATTTTCCATCTTACACCACAGAGGTAATTAAACATTTTCACAAGATCAATAAAAGAATCCAGACACTGACCCAGAAGATCAACAGTGAACAACCAACCACAAAAAGACCTGGTCATGTCAGTCAGAATTAGAGACAGTTAGTGACTTTTTCATGCTGGAGGGCTGATTTCATGTGTTTAATAAAATCCTCAGCCTGCATTTCTAACTCAGCCCGGCAGCATGAAAAGAAGCCCCAGTGAAAACAGATGTGGTTTGAAAACATGCGTGTTAGTGTCTCACCTGCCCCTATGCCAGAGGTGAGGGTTGCAGTTAGCGGGGTTTTGGTGCGGGGGCTGATCTCGGACATGAACTTGAAAAGCAGCCCATCATCAGCCATAGCCCAGATCACACGGGGCATAGGGAACATAGCACCCAGCAGGCTACCAGGGGGGGGAAGACCAGGATATATAGTATCCACACTTACAGCCACAAAGAACGTCGTGACACACACATGAACAGAGAAACCAGCTCACAGACACAAGGAACATCATTCATACATTTACATAACACGTATATATTCTGCATGACATAAACAAATCAGAAATACATCAAACTCAGCTTCCACAAAAAATCTGAAATTTCCTGGTATTAAATTTAATTGAATGTAAGTTGCAACGAATCTGCAAATTATTGCTTTCTGTTTTTATTAGGTTTTTATGTAATACTGGCATGAAGGAACTAAAAATCAATCAAATGAAGAATCCATGACCATCTATTATAATCACATATGCATAATAACATAATTTAAAACTACTGGAAACGGCCTTTGGTGACACGAGTTACATAATCGCATACATACACTGATGGTACAATATATTCTTAGAGCAGCTCTTATTTTTAGTCAAGGGATCAAATCCCTTCTGCAGTTAAATATACATTCACATAGTCACGCACACATGCACACACGCACACGCAGGAATGTGTGCGCGTGTGCATGCTGAGAGAGCACATGAGCATGCACTTACAGCTCCAGGCAGTGCAGTGCAGGTGTGTGGAAGTGCTTACCTTGTCGACAGAGCACAGAGAGAGCCTACAGCCACAGCGTATTTTGCCCCTCCCCAGCCAACGTAGTTAAAGGCTACAGGCAGAGGGCTGTTGCTGTCCAGCAGGTAGTACGGCATCATGAGCGTGAGGGCGGCAGAAACACCAAAGTACGCTACAAAGCAGATGAGCAGCGAGGACACGATGCCGATAGGGATGGCTCGCTGGGGGTTCTTCACCTCTTCACCTAAGGCACAGACATAGACAGACACAGATCAACAGGGAGAAAAGTACACCTTTTATGCATTAGAAATTTAGGGCATTTTACATGCACTGGTCAATTTTGAGATGTTACTAGATGTTTGAGCCTGTAGGTTTTTTCTAAATTAATCAAAATGTGGCATTACATAATGTGTTATCTACATACTTAAAAACATTGATGGAAAAAAAAACAACCACGTTAAATAAGAAAATACTTAAGATACTGCCTTTTTTTTTTCCACATATTTTACAAAGTTTTATTCTATTGTGCAATATAAGAATTTTATACTGTGTAAAGGTGCAATTTCATCTATTGAGTCTGCCTGTATTGTATAATTTGTTCCTAACTGTTAATTGTTGATACTCCTTTTAAACTCTTCTTGTTTAAGTTGCTGATATTTTAAAATGTCTTTGTGTTTTTGTTTGCTATATAAAGCTATTTTATTGATGCTTCCTCCTATATTCCGCTTTATGGTTTTGCTGCTGCTGCACTGAACATTTCCCTGTTTTCCTGGGACGAATAACATCTTATCTTACTTGCATTATTAACTGCTCAATCCTATGAGTCACCGCTACAAATAAACGGAGGACAACACAGAAAATGACAAGGCATATTTTATTTCTGACGGGCACTAATGCAGAACAATTGACTTTTAAACTTCTACTTTCTTAAACAGTAATTTGTGCAACTATTCCACCAGACCCATGTCCTGCTATTTACCCGTGTTTGTGCACCACTCACACTAGGATTGCAAACAGCAATGGCACTTTTATAGTCATGTTGGCAAAATTCTTGCAAATGTGGAAACCTGGGCAAACAGATGTATTTAAAAACATTTTGCAACAAACTGAACAAGGAGCTTATTTTCCCTGTGCACCCTCAAGACGGAAACACCCAACGTATTCAGCTGCAGGTGATTATGCAACAGAGCGCCTCTGGTGAACACTCGCATCTTGTTCTGCAGTAAAATCACATTTTGATGATGGAGTGTGTATAACATGGCCTGGATGGTTTCTATACCACTATCATGGCTGGTGACAGCTACTGACTGGCCCAGCCTGTGGCGAAGACGGGGGTTATAAGGGTGTGCAGATATATGAGTGCCTATATGTGTGCGCATAGGGAGGGGGAAGGGATAATGGCTTCATGCCAACTTAACTCTATAGCCAGAACACACACACACACACACACACACACACACACACACTGATGATATAATGGTTTAGGGCTGGCTGAGAGTGTGTGTCGGACGTGCCCCCACAAGCTAAACTCAAGCAATCACTCAGGGTCGACCTCACACTAGCCAATTAGAATTCAGGAAAATGAGGGGTGGGAAGCGCCTGGGGACCAGAGAGAAAGCAAACTGGAAGAAACTCGCCTCTTTTTACAATCAAGAGTCCTTAAACATGCATGAAGACACAGAGTCATTCACAGGTGTAGATCCAATGGGAACATCTTCTCTCAACACTTTATATCACTATTTACACCCTAACTTGCGTCACGGTGCCTTACATTCCACGATGAGCAAAACTGGGCCAAACGCTCTTTTCAAACTCCATCTTTTCCCTCGCCCTGCCCCTCTTATGTAACACCCCTGGATGTTTAGACAAGCTTGGAATTGAAATGGCCCCAACTCCAGATTCAGTTACAAAACCCTCGCCTCAAAATCTGAAGTGCACCCTGAGGGGGGGGAGAAGGGATGCGAGTAGTGGAACAAGAGGCGAACAGGGCCAAAAGAGAGAGTTTCTGCTTTTACTTCAGCACTGACCTGTGGTGGCGATGCAGTCAAATCCCACAAAGGCGTAGAAGCAGGTCGCCGCTCCGGACAAGACGCCAGTGAAACCAAACGGCATAAAGCCGCCCACTCCTAAACTCTCTTTGCTTGGCAGGATTTCTGTCAGACTGAACAGGGACGATACAAACGACATGTGTCAACAAAGAAGTAGTGAAATCTGTGGACAACAGCAAAAAAAAAAAAAAGCTATACTCGCATTTATATTACTTCTAGGTTGGAAAGTTGGTGGTAAATAAATGAAGCAGAATGGAGCCAAATGCGCCATGAAAATACTGCTTAGTTTTATTAATAGTTTTACAGCACTGACTATGAATAGATACCTGTTACAACCTCACATCCAAAACGTAAAAACAGTCCCTTTAAGCTGTAAAATATCAGCTCTTTTACAGCACTTGTTTGATCTATTAGTGGGATGAATGTGTGTGTTCTTACTTAAGGCTGGAGTTACTGGTGTGATTGGCATGGAGGATCTCCTCAGGGTCCAGCTGCCAGTTCTTCAGAGTGCCTTTGACCAGGCCAGAGACCACCATGAACAGCAGCACTAGGATGTTGATGCATGTAAAAACCTTGTTCACCATCGCTGACTCTTTGACCCCAAATGCCAGCAGACCTTAGAAATGGAGAAGCCAAAGAAAAAAGTAAAACTGGGAGGAAAATTTAAGTGTTTTGCACTTAAATTTGTCAACCAAATAATTGAAGTAACAGAGCAAGGGTGAGACATTGTATACTGGCAAGAAAAATTATGTGTATTGTAAAATAAAAGTTGGTAGACAAGAGAGAGAGGATCAAGAAAAAGGACCCTTCCCACCTGTCAGGGTGACTATGATGAGAACAGCAAACATGTCCGGGTACTCTGCCAATATACCCGGTGCGTTCATGGCCATGTACTCTCTGCAGAAATACTCTATGCGCTTCCCTACTAACTCGTCGAAGGTGGCGCTCCACGCTCGGGCCACGCTGGAGGTACCTGCAACGAAGAAGAAGAAGGTAGATTTTGCGGTGTATGTTGTAAGTTCTTATTCTGTCAAGGAAACAATCTAGCAGTGAATTCAGAGCTGCATGCTGTTTACCAATGATATAAGAGAGGATGAGGTTCCATCCAGTGATGAAGGCCCACAGTTCTCCAACAGTTACATAGGAGTAAAGATAAGCTGAGCCAGTCTTGGGGACACGGGCTCCAAACTCAGCATAGCAGAGACCGGCCAGCACTGAGGCCAAGGCCGCTATCAGGAAGGACAGCACAATAGCAGGACCTATACAGGGGAGGACAAATACGATTAGAGGCTTTAATATCTGTCTCGCATTTCGTCTTTCAACTGTTTGCAGTACCTTACCTGAATTCTCTCGTGCAACGGCGCCGGCTAGCACATAGACGCCAGCGCCCAGCGTGCTGCCCACGCCCAGGGCCACCAGGTCGAAAGTGTTGAGACATCGGGACAGACGGGAGTCCTCTGTGCTACAGTCCACCACCTTCACCCTCAGCAACTGCTTCCCGAACCGCAGAAGCTTCTCCAGCGCCATGGATCACAGTCTGGCCTCGGGGAGGGGAGGGGAGGGGGAGAAGCTCGACTTGGGGTCGGAGGTCACGGGGGGAAGGGGGAGAAGTCACACACAACCTAAAAAGAAAAGATTATGGCCGTTATTTGTAGTTCCTTGCACTGATAGTAGACCAGATCCTTTAAAAATAACCAAAACCTATTATTTACACCCTTTAAATAAACAGTGGTTGCAGCTGAGGTTATTGGGGTTCACAAACTCGTTGTAAGTGGAACACTGTTTTCTGGGGTGTTACATAATGCAACCCAAATCCACATTGTGTGACTGCTAGCCAAAAAACCAGAGGCCTATAGGGATAATCCATCTTATTTGCTGGATACGTCGCTGACATGTGTTACGTAACACAACTCACAGGAGAGGAGGCAAAGCCCTCGAACAGACTGTTCAACACAAAGACAATCATAACTCGACACAGAAAACACTTTGTTCAAAAAATGCCATTGAGGCTCATCACGTTACGTTACTCCTACACATAGCAGAGGAAAATAAACCCACTGAGACTGTTACTGTTTACCTACACATCGGGTCAGACAGTATATACAAAGACGAGCCCCTATTTAGCAGCCGACACAGTTAAAAACTATCTTTACCCTCTGGAGGCAAAGCTTGACTTCTTTCCGAAGTGCCTGCTGCGGAGATACTTTGGGTCAGTAGTCTGTCAAACATGCCATGCACATTCCCCAGTGCTGAGCTCACAAACTGAGAGGGAATACTTGGTATTTGGATGGAAAAAATACGGCGTGAAGACGGAAGAATGGAGAGGGGAAAGAAAGAGGGGAGGGGGTATAAACAATGTCATTTAGCCAAGTTAGGCTGGGGCCGTCTGGCAGAAGTCCAGCGGTATGTCCTAAAGCAGACAGACCAGGGAAGTGAGTCTGTGACATCCAGAAGCATAACACCGTGACCCATTTTGACATAATGGCACCTTTCCACTTGAGGACATAAACCTGGAAAGGTCATGTGGACAGTGCAACAGTCATGTCACACCTCATGGAAACTTCCACACAAGGGTAAGCTAAGGTGACAAACAGAAAACATTCAGGCTCAGATACAACTTTCCAATCTGGCGTCATAGACCACATAGGGAAAAAAGAGTCGCATCATGCATACAATTGTGTTTACTGTGTTACGTTTTTTTGTCCAGTACAGGATGCATGGCACGCAAAGAACCATATGTACCTCCACAATGAAATAATGTTGTACTCATTTATTGCACAAGCAAGAAATCATTTTGAACGTCTCCCACCTGCAGCCGCTATGTATTGTTGCAGAGGTCACTATTATGTGTCAGCGTCATCAATAATAAATGATGTCGTGTGTCAGCAGCGAGGCTTGAAATGGTTTGGAAAGGATTACGCAAGTGCTGATTGTCCACCATTGTGAGCCTTTTTCTTTTAGGGGTGATTGACAAATGGATTCATTGAGGTTAAACATTTGAAGGAAAAAAGTATTTCAGGGATGAATATTTTGTTATGATTTTAACTGAATACTTTGTAGGGTGGACAAAACAACATATTTAAATAAAATATTCAACATGAATTGATGCCACCGCCATATTTCAATACATGTACACAGGAAAGTTGGAAGTGCAGGTTGTTCTTGTGTTTAGTTACATCATAATGGATATGTTGTTTTTGCATCTTTCGTGTTTCTGTTGTTGTTGCCACTTTTTAAAGTCACTGCAAGTCTCTTTGTGTAGCTGCAGGTTTGTGCATGTCTTGTAGCTGTTTTGGACTATTGTTTTGTTGTTGTTGTTTTTTTGTTTTTTTTTACATTTTTGAAGGAATAAGGCTTGTGTGGACCCCTGACACTATGGACTGTCGGGTCTTTATTCCACACATGATTCTGACATGCACAACAATAACAGCCCAGCACATGCAAGAATCCATGGATGTACGGATGCGTCTTGCAGATTATCATACCTACATGAAAACAAAAAGGGACCATAATAGTGGTTTCTGTTAATTGTTTTTTTCACTGTGCATTTTGCAAACTGTGTTAAAAAAAAAAAAAAATACAACATATGGAAAAAAATAGGATAGAATAGGAGGATGCTCAAAGAAACACTACCGCTTCTGTCCACAGGGGTCGCCAAAATCAACAGAATAAAAAGTTTCTTGGGGTTTCTTTAATACATGCACAGTTGGATAAAGGCTAGAAAGAAAGTTTTTTTTTAAATAATCCATCAAGTCAGTATGATCACAGCAGTAAAACCACAGATCCACTGCTTACAGGTATTATAATTCGCCCAATAGTTGCTCAAGTGCCCCATTATTTCAAAACCCCTGGAAAGTCATGAAAAAAAGCTCATAATGAATCGCTTTTCAGATACCTGGTGGTTAATCATTCCGCGTGAACAGGAATGAGCACATGCATGCACATAAATGGAGGAGAAAGTAGCCATGACCCCTCACTGACCTGAGTACACAGGTCAGCCCCCTTCATCACCTCAAACAGAAAGAAATCTGACCTTTCCAAACAACCGACTGTTTGAAATCAGGACACACAATGAAATCCAAATACAATGTCAATGCTGCGGATCAATGTCAAAATGCCAATAACTTGTGCCCACCAGGCAGAATAAGAAAATATGCAGCGTACTTACTGGAAACCGCCTTCAGATGGGCTGTTGATCTGAGCAGTAGGTCTGACAGAACGGTGGCAGATAGAGGGATTAAACCGTTTTTGTTCACTATTCTTCAAGCTGCTGTGAAGACTGCAGAGCGTTTGACTGCAGCCGCTCTGAAATAGAATCTGGAGGAATCACATGGCCTGGCTATTCCAAGCAGCACACACACCCGCACGCATGTAAGCGTGGTCAAAATGTAGCAGTTGCTGGCTGACCGTGAAAACCTTAAATGTAGTTTTACAGTAATAACTCTGGATGCCCGTGAACTCTTATGTAATCATGGTTGCAGGGATGTAAACAGTCACACTTTATCTACAGAAGCAGGAGCTCTTTTTTTTAACAGAAATATCTTACAAGCGGTGCTTCATCATGCATCTAAATACATTCATTAATAAATGCAGGTTTTGTTTGAATTCAGTGATTAAAAATATTTCCAAAGTATAAAAAGTGTAGTGTTAACAGTTACAATAAACTTGCCAAGTCAGGCCTTAGAAAGCACAGTCTCCCCTTATCTCTGTGTACACACACAAACACACATAAACCCGACCCAGTGTCCGTTTAAAGCTGTTTTGGCAGGGATAGGGAAGCAGATGAGATGTGCAGAACGCAGAGGCAGAACCAGTCAGGAGAGCATAGATGAACAGAAAGGAAAGGGGGTGTGATCCGTAGAGCCAATCAACATGAAGCATAAATCTGATACTGCTTGACATTAAGGACAAGTCTCTTCCAATACCACCTAAACAATGAAATGGATTCCTATGGCAGTAATTTGATTAAATTAATCTCTTGCAGTTTCTGTTGCACTGGTAAGGAATATAAAAGTATAAAGTACAGTACCAGTAAAAAGTTTGGACACACCTTCTCTTTCAGTGTTTTTTTTCTTCTTTTTTAAAATTAATTTCAGCATTGGACGCTCATAGTGAATACGTCAAAACTATGAAAGTTACTCAGAAATGTATTCTAAAAAGCCTGTTGCCTGGCAAAGGGATTAGCTATGAAAAGTACCCCTTCCTTTAACTTGGGGGCCCTTGATTAAAGTTGATTAGTGCATGTTTTCCCTTTTAAAATAAAGAATTGAATTGAATTGAAACAACACTTAATTATGAAGCATAAGTGTTACACCGGAATGTGTTTTATAATGAAGATTCATGAAATTCAAAGACATATTTTGCTTTGATTACCTCAAACGCATTAAATAGACAAAGATTTCACAAATGAGCTCTTCATGAGGCTCACCTGTGAACTGAGATCCATTCCAGGTGAAAACCTCCTGAAGCTGAAAAAGGCCAGAAGTATGCAAAGCTGTCATCAAGACAAACGGTAGCTACTTCGAAGAATCTAAAATATGTGACACATTCTGGTTTCTACAACACTTTTTACTGTTAATTCTGTGTACATTCACAGGTGGTCCTGAGTATGATCTACAATGAAGAAAATAATCAAAATACAGAAAAACTATTGAATGAGAAGGTAAGTTCAAACTTTTGATTGGTTCTGTGTGTTCTTCAGTGTTTTGTCCACTCTGTTGGGGTCACTGGGTTCAGCTATAAGCAGCTGTTCAAAAGCACAGACTCAGTAAAGGCATCTAAGACAAGACATCCAAAGCTCACAGTGTGAAATGACTTTCTGCTGGTGGCCTTAGTGGAAACAGACAACAGTGTCCGCTGCTTGTTGACACTATGTTCCTTTCCTGGTGCCTGATGATGCCACCAAACATTGCTGCTGTATTAAAAGCATTGCATCAACGTGTCTGATTATTTTTTGTGTTTCCAATAATGTCCTGGTGTGGTTTTAATTAAATGACCCAGATTTATCTTTTGGCGTGCAGGAACAGATGTAAACAAACTGATGTGTTGCTGTTTGACTGACCGCATGCTTTGCTGGGTCACCTTGAACTCGTTGTGCGTGTGGATTTCAGCAACGTGTGTCAGTCAGTCTGCCAGAACAGACAAAGTCACTGGCAGCCAAGTGTTGACCATTAAAAAAAAACAGAGAATAATGACATTCACACTCAAGCAAAACAAAGAACTTGTGACCAGGGACGTGACGACGTGACCTCACACTCTGAACACACAGCAGTCCTCCTCTCTGCTCTTCACTGACACACACCACAGCGAAAAACACACAGTTTAGAAAACAGAAGATTGAATGTTCTCCTCTTTTCAGTTTATTTAAGTTATTTACTATTTAAACAACTTGGGAGAAACTGAAGTCATAATATGAAAGAAGGCACACATTTAATTTCCATTTCTTTATATTTACTCTAAATATTACTTTTGTTTTATTATCTATTTATTCCTTGCACATAATGGAATCATGCTATTTCAATACTTATTTAGTATTTTATATACACTTCCATATATTTTGCACTTGTAACAGTTTTATTCAATAATGTAATTTAAATATTTTAACCTTAAAGCTCTTTGTGCTTTAGCTTGAAAAGTCCTTTATAAATCAAATAATTAATATTAAATGTGTGAATATCTCCGTTTGACACTGGAATCGCTTTGCTAAAATATATATACATATATTAAAATAAATATGTTCATTAGAAAATATTCTAAACAAAACAAAAAAAAAACAATACGTATGAAAAAACCTAGGTTTGACAGGCCGGTACGGGGCATCACTGCAGGTTGAATACAAAGTTCACTATTGGAATCTCAATCTGTTTCTATTTCAGCAACTAATCACTTCCGTCAGCATGAATACACATTGTGTGTGTGTTACTATTACACAACACCATAATAAGCCCCTGATCCATGTTTTGTACACAGTGCAGTCTATTTACTGCAGCTACCGTCGCTTATATTCTGCACACCGCTTTAGCAAGTCAATGTCAAAAAAAAAAACATCAACTGCAACTCATGCCGGTTTTATTAAATATACAGGCGAGTGAACATGAAACTGTGGGACTCAGCAAAGAGGGAACATGAAGCCCTACCATCTCCAGAATCCCAGTGAACTTGGAAAGCTTCCACAGCAGCCTTCAGTGCATTTGTATAGGCTACATACAGCCATGCAGTCAGCAACATGCCCACTCGTGACCCACTTTCCGAGCGGCTAAAGTTAGACCCAGCCGCTCCTGCCCTCCACATCTAAAAGGTCAACTCTTGTCACTGAGTCAACCTTAAAAGAAGTCCGATTTAGAATTCAGAAATACAGACATTTATTATGTAGCAATCATTCCTGTCACACTTTTAAAAAAGTATTCTGCTTAAATCAATTAAATTTACAAAGAAGCTTTTAAATTGCCAAACTCTGGGGGAAATCCATTACGCTGAGGCAAGTTGGATGAAACCATCAAACTGATTTTATGATTTTTTTTTTTCCCCTCAACATTATAGTGATGATAACATGGTTCTTGTTTATTTTAGGTTTAAAGGAACTCCTGTAGATTTTACATTTCCATTTTCATTCTCACAGTGTATACGTGCTCAGGTTACAGACAGGTAAAGTGTCAAGTCAGTACATTAATGATCTAAACCTGTACTTTTGTTTTCACACTTATTTTGTTTCTCAAGTTTTTAAGCCGCAATGTCTCCACTTGTATTATCCTGCTGCTGATTTATGGCTTGCTTTGCATCTCTGCTGTGTGACCACTTGCTGCTTTCACTCCAGACTACATTCACCACCACCCCCAACAACCCCCCACCACTAAACAAAGCTGAAAACTTCCCACAGATCACAACAGTGTGGAGTCCAGGACAGTTGCATCCCAACTGCAAATCCCTACAGCCACCACCGCCTTCACATGCATCACCGGCTTCCTTTACACTGGCCACAATGCAGCTCATGAGCCGCTTAACACACCCCAGGGATCACCTCTCTCATATTACAACATGGTGACACACAATGCGTTTTTAGTTGCTCATAACATGTAAAAAATCGCCCAGCTTCTCTTCTGTTTGGGCGCACTGTTCAGCACCGAGGCGCGCCGGACATGTAAAGGAAATTATGCAACTCAGTTAAAGGGTGTCTTGTGAAGCCCCGTTCACATGCATGCTGCAGGAAACAGAAGCTCCCACTACGAAGCCGTTAAAATGGGGTCTGAGCCGAACATGTGGCTTACAGAGTCCTGGTGCATTCACGCACCCGTTAAACTTTACGCACGGACATTTCCCCTGCTGCCTCTGCAAGTATCCGGTGAAAATAGTTTTGCTTAGCGCACAGATACTGAAAAGTAGTTAAAACAGGCTGATTATCCATTTGCATGCGGATATGAAGCATAATGCAACGATGCAAGCGGGGTTCTTTACCTTGTAGACCCCTCAGGAGCTCATGAAGCAGTGATCCAAGGTAGTGGATTCCTTTTTGAGATCTAAAAGTTGATAATGGTGGAAAGAAAAAGCGCGTCGACACACAGCAGTCGTTTGTCTGCCTTTACAGGTAGTAAAGGAGAATTTGGGGTTGCTCAGTTTAGTGCGTTCAGAGGGAGGAGGGGACACACAGGCAAACAACGCAAATCCCGCCCGCTCAAGACCCATTCGTCTCAGTCCGTTAGTGAACAAATTTAAACACACATTAACCACAAAGTGAAAAGTTCGGGTTCTTAGACAAACTTTCAGCAACTTTGAAAAAGTTTAACAAGGCAAATTAAGTTGCAGATGTACCAATAAATCTCCCTTTGATGCAATAAACATAAATAAAATGTAAAAATCAGTGATCAGCTTTCAGGACTCCTTCAAAAGTACTATTGCATTACAAAAAAAAAATTAATAATTGTGGATTTATGATCAAAAACTAAAAGTCAAGGAGCTCATCCAATGAGCCACCGTTTCCACTTAATTGCAACAAGACAGCGACCTTTCAAATTAATATTTTATTCACAGGCAAATAAAATGCTAAAACAAAGTCTTACAAATCTCAATCCAAAGCTCTCTGCTTCAAAGTCTTCAGGACAGTGTAGGAGACACAGGAGGACTGTAGGGATTATTGGCCAACTTGAATCTTATGGCACGTATTGAAAAATTGAGCATGTGGAGCAATAAAGGTGGTCAAAGCAGTTTACACAGATACAGATAGCTAGGCTGAATGTGGTGAAGGTCAGACATTGCCAGCCATAAGCCAGCAAACCATATCAACAATTATTTACTCTTAATAAATTATGCCTTCAACGTATTGCCAGCATGTAGCATAGCTGAGCTGCAAACACAACTCCTAGCTTAAGCATAAGTCTTGTGTTGAGCATAAGAGCACGCCTTTTTCTATACATTATTCACAATATTTACACTTTTTCTTTTAACCTTTGCTTTTCAAGCAAGGTAGTGACTGGTGAGTTTGATTTCAAATCCACTTCCTGTCACTTTTAGCAGTAATTTATTTTTGTGATCCCAAGGCTTCAAACGTTCTGATCACAAGAAAAATGTAAAGTTTCTGTCGCTTTGTCCTCCTTTATGACTTTGCTTCCAAAAGTGGCTTGATGTCTTTAATGCCGAGCTCTGCTGCCACAGAGATGATGTGGTCCAGGGCGTTCATGTTGCCCAACATCTTCACGACCTCCTTGACGAGGTCCCTGTTGGGGAGAAATTATATTTATTACAGGCAGTATGGATAAAAATAAGTGCATCATAAAAAGGTAGAAATCATGGGAGTCATGTAAGGGCAATTTCACAACCCAAGTCAGATGAAACTGAAAAAAGCTCCCTAAGAGCACCATGTAGTTATGTTGTTGGCATAACAACCCTGATATCGCAATCTTTCATCGTATCATTTTTGAACCACTTTCTTTATTATTCCAACAGATTGAGCTACAACTGAATTCAAGTCCCTCAGAATGAATCTCACTTGGTGTTGCGCCGTTCCACGTCAGATGCTCCCAAACTGCTTCGGTACAGCGAGTTGGCCAGGTATGTGAGGTAGCGACAGAACGGTTCTAACTGAGGCAACGTCTGCTGGCCCTTCAGTCCAGAGAACCACTGCACGGGCAAACACTCCACCACCTAAAATAATATACAAGAAGGAGTTTAACACCTGGTCCATCAACCTGTTCAGTGAAGCACACACAGCCCAGGTGGACCAGCTGCTCCTCCACAGCAGGTGTGTTTGTCAGGTTGTGGCTTTAAAAAGGCACCTTAGAATGGAGTGCAATTGAAGGATTGTGAATTGTATATTAAGTTCCTGCTGTTTCTATTGATACATTAATAACAGTATGTGCGTCTCCAACCTTCTGACACTTGGGAACGTTGTCCTCCCCAGTTTCTGTGGTCTGCAGCGCAGAGAGGATGTATCTATTCAGAGTGCTGTCCAACGCCAGGTCCCTTAGACAGGAACCTGACAAGATGCCTTCCCACTGCAGGATGTTGCCCAGCAACTAGGACGGAAACACAACAACATTCATGTAAATAATCCGAGCATATCTATTAGCTGCTAGCTAGTATTTTAATGGAATAATTACTCTACCTTCACACAGGACCAGAACTGCCTCTGGTAGAATAAGTAGGGACTGCTATTCTTGTTCTCCAACACACTGAACAAAAGACAAAAAAAAGCACATTTTTAAACAAGTTTCATTGAAGAGATCCAAACTGGACTCCCTTCAAACAATTGTCTATCATACTTTTTGGGGTAGAGTGGAAGGAAAACATCTTCGTCCAGGGTCCGTCTGGTCCTGAAGACAATACTTCTCAAAAGCTCCTTAAAAAAAGAGCAAAAAGGAAATTAACGCAACAGCAATTCTACCAAAAGTAATGTTTTGTTTTGCAGATGCAGTGAAGTCTGTCTGTGCAGGTGGTGAGAGAGGGGGCCGTACTTGTGTGTATCTGTTGTCCCCATGCAGCACAGTGGGGTAACCTTTCATTAGTCTGTGGATGAAGCCCACCAGCCTGGCTGTCTGACTGCTCGACAGCGGGTCCCATACTTGCTCTGTCAACACTGACACAAACACGCAAACCAACAAACACTCATGAACTCTTTTGTCCCAGCCTGCATTGTTATGCCAAGAAACTCTTAGTATGCTGGGTGCCGCTGTGCAGGTTACTCTACCTGTCAGCTTGGAGAGGATGACCTTCTCCACAATAGCAGGCAACAAGCTGATATCCCCATCTCCCCTCTGCAGCACGCTGTGCTCCTCAAAGCCGTAAAACAACAGCGACTCAAACCAGAGCATGTACTCGAAGTTTGCACACGGAGCCTGGGCGTATGAAAAAAAACACAAGTGGAAATAAATTACAGATGTAGCCCTTTTACAAAGGAAAATGCTGCAACAAAAACACAATTTACCTCAAGAGGGTTCCATGTAATCAGCTGCAGACGGACTAAAGGGTTAAAGAGTTTAGGCAGGCAGAGGCCTATGTAGGCGTCTTTATAGCAGTCGGCATATTCTCTCCTCCACACTTCAAAACGGGATTTGATGCAGTCAAGAGAATGAAAGTCCTCAACCACATCCTCAAATATTTTCTTACATTCCCTGATGATGCGATCTGGACGGGATGAAAGGCTTTAGTTAGGCACGAGCTGCAGAATGTCTGATGTGTGTTACGTCTGTGCTAATCAACAAATTTGCCAATTCTCCTCATTATGGTTGATGCTGTGCATTTGTGCGGCCATTTAAGGATGTACCTCTCTCCATGTTGAAGCTGGTGATGTCAGTAGAGGTCTCCTCATCATCAGATGACAAGCCTTCTTTATGCTCAGCCCTTTTTCCGTTCTGCTCTCTAGCTTGTCGCCGCCGAGTTCTGCACATAAGCACAAATGTGGACAATAAAAACCAAGGACAGAATTGATGATAAGAAGCTTGGCATTACAATAATTTCCTCAAAATTCTACCTTAGGATCTCTTGATCCTTAAACAAATCTATGTCTTAGAAATCCTTATTTTAGGATTTCTTTTTTCATGATAATAAATGCAGAAACCTCAGGCAAGAGTTTTAGGGATTTCATGGTCCCTGATACAACTGAGCCGCATACCGTCGTGCTTCTCTTTCCGCTATCCTCCTCTGACGACTGTTCTCTTGATATGCTGCGCGGTCTCGACCAAAAGAGTCCAGATTAGGAGCCATGACAGCTTTACCTGCAAGAGACAGGAACCATGTTAGAACCAGCAATGAAAAGCTGACACAACCCATAAATTCATTCTTATTCTGAGCCCTCAACTTCAAACATTAAACACATATTCAAACATTTAAAAATATAATAAGATGAGATAGGCAAGTAATAAGCAAAAGGGTTTTAAACAAATGAAACAAGTTTAAATATTGAGCTATATCTAATATTTTATATAATAATGTACCACCAGCAATAAAGCATCATATCTGCGACAAACTGATTGGCATCATTCATTTTTCTTGTGACTTACCTGGCTGGAACTTGCTACATGTTACAGTGAAAGTGACAGATGACACGTCACTTAGATCATTTGTTTATCTTTACTTAGTGACTCAAAGCTTGAGCTGAGTTAGAGCCACCCAGCTGACTGTGAGACTCGGCCAACATAGGGGAGCCGAAACAGCTCCTCTAATTAAACACTTTTCATGAATGTACAAGCTCACTCGCCCCAACTCGCACTTCAATTAACCTTAAACAGACTGGTGAGGGAAACATAAAGGGGGGAGTGGGAAACGAACAAGAATGTGAATAGCTACACGCACACACACACACACACACACACACTCGCATACAGAGAACTAACGAGGCCGTTCAAATAAATCATAAAAACCTTCAAGATGGACTGACTTGAAAGGCTTGCAAACTCCGACGATTCATCTTTAATATCATCCTGTCTTCTCTGGACAAGTCGTGAGGCCCGTTGCCTTAGTAACTGGTGCATGGCAGCCTCCAGCTCCAGGACAGCAGGCACCTGAAAGATATGATGCCTTCTGTGACCTCTGACCCAGACAAAAGTGGGGCTCCGAGTCACAGGGATGTCTTGCTGGAGGGGCAAGAGAAGCGTGATGGACATCGAAACACTGGAACCAGAATATTAATGTTGGGTGAAAACGAAGTATCTCTAAAATGCCATTTCATTTTATTTGTTTTTCAGCCAATGTTTAAAAGGAGAAGATACTGAATGACCAAGGTAATTGCCTTGTAAAGTTAATTTTTAAAACCAAAAATTTCCAGAGTTTAAAGTTTTAACCCAACATGACAATATACAGCTCCAGTCAGTATTCACTCCATACTAAATCATACTGATAATGGTTGGTGAGTGTCTTGTTTCCACCACCTTAATGGGTTAAAACACATCCACACAATGAAGAAATATGTTGGCAGGCCATGTTCTCTCTTTGTTCCATGCAGCTGCTGGAGGATCAAGACTGAATTATTCTTTTCAAACATGCAATAGGCAGGTAGCTTTAAGTGCACAAAAACATTGTGTTTGAGAAAACTGGGCTCAGATCTCCAATTTTTCTGTCTTTTACAGCTTACAGCTACAACCTTGTTTACTTTTTTAATGCAATGACTATGATAAAAATCATTCTCTTAAGATACTGAATACATTTAACAGTCAGATTAACAGTGACATAAAATATTTATTCGGTTAAAAAAAATGTGCAAAAGTACAAAAAACATATCAGTTCTGGCTTAGACTAAAGTAAGAGCAGTTGGAATTCAACTGGTGCATATATGGAGGGTGCTCCAAGTGACTCATTTGCAGTCACCTTGGATTATCATAACTGTTAACTAGCATTAATCATAACATCTAAAAAAAAAAATAACTGCAGTTAGGCTTTTTAATTATTCTTAATTTATGTTTTACCAGATGGTTTTCTCATTAACTTCTATCCCTTAATATTCCACTTCAAGTGGCCAGAGATCACACAGACACAAACAGAAAACAGCTAATCAGACAGCAGATAAATTCTCCCTTACCTTTTCACTGAAACACTCAAGCAAGTCTCCAACATACCCTCGCATCTCTTGCAAGAATTTATATTGATCTGCATTGTCATTGGATGAGCCCTCCAGCTGCTGTATGGCGCTCTCAGAGGCAGCTAGGTCTTCTTCGATCTGTTTGTAGCGCCTGGCATTAGCGTCGTGGCCTGCGCGCATTTGGCTGAGCCTGCGGACACACGAGATACAGGGAAAGACAGCAATGATGACTTAGATGGGGCTGAGGACAAAGAAGGTCAATCCAATATTAAATCCTGACATACATTCAGCAGAACTTCTTAAAGTATAAACAGACACAACATGAAAACTGATCAGCAGCTAGGCAAGGAGCTGTAGCTGTAAAAAGACCTCCACACTCGCTCTTTGGCCATTACAACTGTGGAGAGCTTTGCTGGGTCTTCAGGACCACAGCACTCAAAGACGGCTGCAGCTGAGCTGAAGACTGAGATTAGATGATGCTGCAGTTTTCCTCTGAACCTACCTATCCTGCAGGCGTTTCTTTACCAGATCAATGGATACCGGGGTTAGATCACTAATAGGGGTCCCATAGTGGACAGACCCATTGTCTGCTCGGCCAGTTGGCTTGGCAGTCTGTTGGGCCACAGTGCTGTAGGTGAAAGGCATGTTGTAGGAAGAGCCAAAGGGCTGACTCTCATAGCTGTTCTGGTAGTACACTGTGTTTTCTTCAGGCTGGCTGCTTTGGACCTTAAAAAAGGGAAAACACAAAATGCTTTTAACCAAAAATAAGTCAATTTAGGAGGATTTTAAAGCTGTTGAAAAATCTTGTAGTGCTTACCTGAGGTATGCTGATGCCTTTCCTAATCTGTTCCTGCTCCCAGCGGCGCACCTCCTCATCCTGACCTGTATCCAGTGCCTCATCATCGCTTCCCTCAATACCTAATAAATGTGACAGGACATGTTTTAGAGACTACTGTTTAAAAATAGTTCTCTGTAATCAATGCACAGTGAGTGCACAGTTTTGTTATGGTACCTATCTCCTCAGCGATCTTCTGTCTCTGGCTTTTGTTCTTCACTCCACTGAAACGGATCCTCTTTTCTTCCTCGTCTTCATCATCGCTGACGTCTTGGTCTTCTCGGACTATACGTTTCTTGGTTGTCTCCGTCTCTACCAGAGGCGCCTCACCCCCAAGCTCGCGAGCCATTTGCCGTCGCTTTCTGGCAGCATGGATGAACGCTGCGTCAGGGATCTCCCCTAAAGTAAGAGAGAAACAGATCCTTGGCTGAATACTTATCTGTATACAGTCTAAAAAGAATCAGTCAGGTCTGGACTAAGTGCAGGATACAGTGGGGTGAAAGCACTCTTAAGTAGGTTTTAATGACAGATCATAGGACCAGTATTTCAGAGATTGGTGCTGTTATTTTTAGAGATGAGGAGCAGGATTCAATTTAATACAATATTATGCAAAACCAAACTCATTGATGTTTACAATGAAATAACATTCTGGAAAACTACTGAGCCTTCAGCAACACAAGCAGCCGGCACTTTCTGAGCATTCGACTTGCATTTCAATTTGAGAATGTGTGTGTATGCTACCTGGTCTGAGGCTGCCAAGGGAGGAAAGCGTGTTGAATGATGCTCCAGTTGTTGTGTTGCTCTTGGAGACTTGCCCTTGTGCTTGTCCACCTTGACCTTTGGCCTCTTCCTCCTGCTCATCAGCACTGTCCACCTCCATTTCTTCCTCCCCCTGTTCACTACCCGCTCTGCTCGTAACCTCTTCTTTGATGGAAACCAAAAGCTGAGGAGGAGCATCTGGGAAAACGGATGGAGAGAATGAAGAGATAAGAAGATAACAGATCCAACAAACTTATAGTTATAGAAACAGGTCTCATGTTACAGTTTAATTTATTTACATGTATAGTTTAGACAGATGGGGCATTCTAGGTAGGATAATCAAAACATGCTTAATATAAATATTTGTCAGTACATCGGATAATATCAAATAAATCGTATAATTATTGATTCTCTTGAAATGGTAATGCTATGAGCGTTGTTTCTGATGGATGCAACGAAAACAAGTTTCAAGTTTGGCTATAAACTGAGCATTTAAACATTCTGCAGAACTATAATATGCTTAAATTCACCTCTACACTGTCTCATATTTGGAGATTAATCTTGAAGCAGCAAGTCCACAATATTGCCAATATTGTGAACAGCAAAGCTTGAAAACAGTGCCACTGACAGTTGAATATCTTACCTGATTTAATTTCCTGTTTGACTCCAGACTTTTCCAAATCCTCCTTGTATTCCTTCTTCAGCTGTTTGACAATCTTCTTACTGTGATTGGATTTCTTCACTCTGAACACCTCGGATCCTTCTGTTCAACATCCAAACAGATCATAAGTGAAAGTGAGCGGTAAGTTAACCATGCAGGTCGTGCAGCTTAAAGTATATGGTCATTATTGGTATAACTCCCGGACAAGAGAATTTACTGAACTGGCTAGAGTGGTTAATGCAATTACAAATGCCATTGCAGTGCTATTGGCAGAAACAAGGTGTTTAACGTGTCGGAAAAACACGCTTTCTTAAGCTAACGACAACCGGCTAGCTAACTTAGCATCGGCTAGCTTACCTTCATCATCGTCGAAACTCAGCAAACTGCCTTTTGTGGGTCCAGACACAATAGCTGCAACGGCAGCTATATCCTTTGCCTTCTTTTCCTTCTTGACAGCCCTCACACTGTTGAAGCTCAGCTGAAACCCGTTGCTGTGGTAGTTATCCGTGCTGCTAGGTGGCCCGGTAACGCTGTTATTTGAAGTCTCCATGAACGGGATTTCCTCCGCGGCAGGCCCAAATAACGTCGGCGCCAGAGGCGGCTGCCGACTCTCCTCCTGCTCGTCCTCGTCGGACTCATTCCGCCGTCTGAAGTTAGCTCGTTTAGCCTTTTTAAACATTATGAGTCTTTGCTAGATGCAACGATGCATGCTCTCACGTGGGGCGCCTTAAAATTGTTGTAAGAGCATAAGGGAATTATTCCCACACCGCTAGCCAGCCATTTTCTGTCAGAGACTGCTGTTCTTCTTCGTCTTTTAACTTTGACGCTGAGGACAGCATTCAGCGAGAAAATACTGCCCTCATCTGGTCAAACATAGTACAGCCGCACACAAGTGAAGTGCACAGCAATACAGTTGTTCATGCACAATAAACAAACACACACACACACACACACACAC
>JAOWBC010000182.1:14712592-14727630 GCA_028566105.1 Hypoplectrus providencianus
AAGAAGAAGAAGAAGAGAAGAGAGAGAATTCTGGGTTTATTTTCTCCTTAATGATCTACTCAAACATCCTCAAAAACCCCCTCATCAGCGGACAGCACAGTGGAGAAGGAGCGAAAGCCCTCCGTGCTTTTCATCCGCTCTCTTACTATTCTTTCATCCCTGCAATGCTCATAATGGTCCTGAGATTAGTGCTGGATGTGTTAACTAAACTTCTCATTTGGCAGAAAGGGAGGGTGGAAAAGACTCCTGTTTGAGAGAATTACTGCAGGAAAAAATGAAAAGAGAGAATTTTCAATGCGGATGTTTAGAAGATGAAAGGGGGGCTAATTCAGAGAGGAATTTCAACAACATTTTAGTATAAACTAAAGTAATAAGTATGCCATTGTGCCCAATTGCACACATTCAGAAACATACTTTCAGCCGCAGATGTTCCCACTCACGCTGGCCAAACAGAGCGCCAAATAAAAGGAATGAGTAAATTTGATGATTCTGGACAATCAGTTCAATTTACTTCATTGTTCTGGGATTGACAATTCCAGAAATAGCTCAAATCGTCGTAACATGGCTCATTTCCATTTAGTTAAAATAACTATTTGACTACAGTTTAGCTCAAAGTGTGCACACTTTCTCTCCACTCCCCCACTCCACACTTCATCACTGTCTGCTGATTAATCATTGTATCTGACTGCTCATTAGACCATCTCTTTTTAAACTGCTTGACCTTGCATCGACTTTTATCCCCTCTCATCTCTTCATTTCGCTTTTCTCTCTCCGATTTTGCCTCTCTTCTCCGTCTTTTCATTTCCTATGTTTCAGACAGTCCTTCGGGGGGCTTTTCTCTTCCGTCAGCCAGATATTTCAGCACCTTGATTTCAGAGTAATTACATAGGGATAAATGATGGCTCTCCCTGAATGCTCCTCTCCCCTCTTTCTGTCAACCCATCAGGAACAGGACCTGCGGCACAGCAATCACTCACTACCTCTCTGCAGGAGGGAGTTCGAAGTCTCCTAAAAGTTTACATGTAAAGACAAAAAGACTTTTTTTTATGTCAGAGTAATTACACAAGAATAACTCTCTGTGAATGCACTCCCCCTTATTTTTAGTCAAGCTGACATTAACAGGACCTGGGGCACAGCAGCCACTCACTCTGCAGGAGGGAGCTGCAAGCTTTTTAAAAGTTTACACATTTTCTTTGATTTCTCCAATCTCCATGCTACGGCTGAGCATGGGTGCTATATTCCTCCAACATACTGTTCATACAGTTATATAGAGTCCCACCTGGGAGTTGCCAAGGGCAACCACGTTCAGCTGTTTGGCACTGAGCAGCTCTACTCGAACAGCTGGGGATTGCTCATAGGTACTTCAATAATAGCTGCAGAGGGACAGCTCATTTACACCTGACCCAGATTTTCTCACCTGCTCCTCGCTTTTCACTCTTGAAGTCTGGTACTCAAAGTATACTTCTATGTTGTAAAATGAGGCTAAAAAGTGAAGATTTCTTATTCAAATGTGATTTGAGAGCCCCTGTTCACCCAAAGAATACCAAATGAAGGGCTTTCACACCAGCCCTTTGACTCGAGATTACCTTTTTGTGATTCCTGTCACCTTCAGTGAGTGCCTGATGTTCTTGAAGGCCAAGGGCTATGTGAACTATATCAGTAAAGAGCATCAAAAGCCAGCCAGATCTTATGTTTGATATCCAGCAGGTTAACAATAACAGCTTGAGATTCTGAGCAGGTGCGGGGCATCTGTGAGGGATGCATTTGGCCCGTGGTAGAGGGGAAAAAAAGACAGTCCTGGGAGGGAATTCACAATGAATTCACAAAACAAATAACATGCACCTTTTTAAACATCTCCTCTCAGGGACACATTCAGACTCACCGGGGATGGAAACCCACTGCTGCCCCAGCAGAAGGCCTCTCACCAGGGCCTTGATTTAATAAGTGCCCAGCAAGGGGAGAGGCCAAGCAGGCAACAAAGCTGCCCTCCAGCCTTCCATCCTCCTGCCATCGATGCACCCTGTAGGTTGACCCCAGGAGAGGCCATCCCTGCACCCTCCACCCTCCACCCGGGCCGTTTGAAGATGAGAGGAACTGAGTGCGAGGGGAGGGACGGCCAAAAGGAGGAGAGGTAGATGAAACCCCGGTTGTTCTCTTTGAACTGCTAATCACCGTGTTTAAAGCTGACCTCGCTTCCTGTCTCTCTTTCTGTGTTTGGCTCATTAAAATATGTACCCTGATGAAGGGTCCAGATGGGAGTTCATCATGAATTACAATTCGTACCTCAGTCCCAGTCAAACACCTACGCCTCATTTACATACATGGTTTATGAGTCACTGATACGGGAATGGGAGATATATAAAAATAGCGGCACACCTTCGTTATTTCCTCGAACAATAAATTAGGATGGAATGCTAGCTGTTGCTCGACCTTGAAGATGACATATTGTGAAAAGTGAAATTTCCATGTCTGTTATCATCAAATAGGTTTAGGTTCTGTATAAATACTGAATCCACTGAGGAAAGCACAAACGTGCCTTAAAATGGGATATAAAAAAGGATTTTCAAACTTTTTTACAAGGTAGTTCTTGTCTTTTTGGAAAAAATAGTCGATGCTTTTTCAGAATAAGTTCTGATGTATCAAATATTTAACTCACATGGTATGAAAGAAGATTATAGTTTGACTATTGAAAGAAGACTCGTGGGTGGACAAAGTTGTCAATTTTGTTTCTTGCTCTCTTGCTCAGTCTCTACCTCTACTGTTTTCTGACGGATTAGCCCGCAGCAATACATTATACAGCCATCTTCTGACAAGAGCATATATATTTGCACTTTGTTTATTTGCTTGAAACTTGTTGAGGATCATGTTCCTAGTTCTCATTTAGCTAGTCATTATTTGGCTGCAGTGATGGTGCACAGATGTAGGAGATTTTGAAATGTTGACCAAACACAGCACGCTGGGCTTAAAGAGAAGGCTAAAACAGTTTCAGACAGAGGGTCAATCCAGGTACATTCAGAGAGAGACCATGAAAAATACAGTGTTTTTTTTAACATTAAAGCATGTAATCATGTTCAACCAGAAACACAAGAGACATGAACCTGAACAAATTTGAAAATGAGTCCATTAATACCAGAATAAACTGTACGGTAAGGTTAATAGAGGTTTACAATGAGATCAGATATTTTAAACCTGCAGTATAATGCGACTTGGGTGAAGTGGCTCGAAAGGCAAACCATACTGACACATTTAATATTCATGTTTGTCTCTCTTTGGAATTTTATTTGCTGACTATATTTTCTCTAAACTTGTGAAAATATTTCTGTGAAAATGGCATTTCCAGGTTGTTTCTTGTAAATATATCACAACGAAATGCCAAAACAATAGAGGAGCAGCCAAATATCATCCTCCTCTTGTTCTTTCGGTGGGTAGACCAACTTTGCATCACAGCCAACATGTAAGGAGCGGGACAGATGCTGCCCTGTTAATTAGCTTAGCTGTCTCCGCTGGTTAAACCTCCAGTCTGTCCTCTCCTGCCCACTTATACTATGTTCCTGCCAAAGAAGTTGTTATTGACACAAATTATTTTCTGCTTTCTGACTGAAACAATGAGGAGATCACAGTTGTATCTTTGAAAGTCAGATGACAAAAAAAACTACCTGTTTATACTAAACCACGGACCCCAAATGTATCATTAAAAAAACAAACCCATATTTGCATGTTAAAAACACACTAACCACTAAGTACAGATGGCTGGGCACCACCACACGGTGTTTTCAGCAGCTGTTTTTTTTGTGGTTGTGGTCTGAGATGCATTCTTATGCAAGGTGTAAACTGTGGTCCATGTCTCCTGGATCGTGATCCAATTTATGTACATTTGCACTGAAGACACCGGGCCTGAACAAGCCCACAGAGACAGCAGGAAGGAGGGAAGGTGGGGTGTGGAAGGAGAGCATGATGAGGCGGAGGAGAGAAGGAGAGTAGGGTAGCAGGGGATCAATCACTCAATCGCTCCTGTTGGTTTATATTGACTCTGCAGTCCCACTGGGCTTCCACGGTCAATGTGCTTTCAGGCATTTTGCGTGGGTCGATGCAGGAGCGTGCCTGGCTTAACACTCACCTTTTATAGTTTTATGTACGTGTGTGTGTGTTTGTATACTACTTGAGATGATTTTATGCAGAGTGTATTGACAAATCATGTGGATAGTGCAGCCATTACAGTATGATAAGTGAATATATGTTTTAGAAATTACAATACAAATCTGAGGTATCAACATAACCACAGTGAAGCCCCCGGACATCAGACTCTGCTGTTTGCTGAAGAAAGAGCTCTTTTTTTTTTAAATTTGTTGACCTTGCTTCCAAGTGCTTTTGTGCCCAGTGGCAGCTTCCCAAAAACTAACAGGTTAGCTTTGGCCATCGACTGTGTTTGGCCTTTAATCAGTCATATGAGTGGGTGATGAAAAACATGTCTGTGTAACCTATTAGCCTACACTGATGACAAGTTTCAACGACAATAATTACAGAGATTGAAATAAAGATTCATTGATCCAAGTGCCTCTATCAGTTAACTGGATATCAGCCGATTCAATGGATAAGGACCTTATATTTTTAACAATGATCACCTTTCATAACTGAATCAAATATAAGACATAGCTAATGGCTCATCGCAACAATGGCTTTTTTCCTGCCTTTTGGTATTTGTTCAAATATTTTCAAATGGGGCTAATTAATATGGATGAAAATGTTTTCTCCTTTTATTGTGGTATTGATAAATATATATCAATAATAGATGTATGCAAGATCAATTCATTAAATGTAATCAGACAAGACATTTCTGCTGTCTCATGTTATATTGTACTCAAAATAGATTGTGAAATTACATTTTACATCTCAGAAAACTTAAAAGTGTTCACATACTTTAACTTTCTTTGCATTGCAGACTGGATGATGAGCACATGCTGTAGAGAAACTGCAGCAAGGAAGAAGTTTAAAATCATCCATCAATCAAGTCATCCAGGTAAATAATCTGTAGTATACGAAAGGCCCCAAACTCATAACCTATTTTGTGTTTGAAACCAACTTTGATTAGTCATTGTGTAACCAATATGTTTCATCTCTTGCATTCAAATGAGTGAAATATTGTCAGCCTGGTAACAGTTAAACATATTGGGAATCGCTGGGATGGTGAGTCACTGACACTGATGACGCTGATCATACTCTTCTCACTCTCAGTCAGCCGGGGGGCAAAATTAAATTAAGCATAACTTCACATTGTACGTGTAAAGTCACATCTAATTGTACTGCATGTGTAAAGTTATATTGGAAGCTTGTACCATGTGTATCTAAGCAGAAATGAAAACTGTGAAAAAAACATATGAGAACAGTACAAGGAGGTCTGATCTGCTCACAAGAGATACAATCAAAATGCAAATGTACAGAAATGGTTTTTATAACCCTATAAGCAGAAATAGTTTTGGTGCCCGACTCAACCAAATGGTTGTCACATTGCACCGTTTCATATTGGGTTCCAGTGCATTGCTTTTTAAAGGAAATCACATCCCCTTTGTGAGAGAAAAGAAGTTAAATGAAGACAGGGTGCCGTTTGATGAGAGCGCCTTTGTCGACCATCTTTCTGCTGGGGAGAAGATTCTCTTCTGTTTGCTGATTACAAACAAAACCCTCCTCAGCAGCTTAGTCTTCCATGAACAGGGCTTTCTCATTCCTCTACCTCCTTCTGTAACTGAGAAGAAAAGAAGACTGTCAATACACAGGTTTAATTAATTGCTAATTGTTTCAGTCATGTGTAGTAGTGGATTCTGTGTAACCACAGCAGCCTGAGTGTGTATGTGTGCATGGAGAAACCCACTGAATTTGTTAAGAATAGCTTGTAAGATTACTTTTTTTTTTTTTTTTTTTTACCCAACTGGTCATCAATCATCTAAATGATGTGATGCCATGAGCATGTAGTGACAGGCTGCGAGTGATGGATGATTGACACCCAATGATTACCTGAGCTGAGGGGTGTTTCTGGTCTCGAGGGTAAACTTCTCTGGGGCTTTTACCCTGTTGGTTCAGATTGCGAGGTGACTTGAGATGGACTGAGAGGAAAATAAATTTACACTAAATAAATCAGAATCAGCTGTCAAAAGTGATCAGCCGTGTCTACGCCCTCGACAAAGACATTTGCAAACACCAGCAACAACTGTGGCTTTTAGGCTATTAGATCATATTATTACCTGTTAATGAGCATGTAGCAGTTTGTCTAAATGTAGAAGTCAGATACCCTGTGTTTAAACCAGTGCATGATGTATAATTTTAATTATTCTGAAGGGCCAAGCTGTGTGTATGTATGTTAATTAGTCATAAAGCCAAGTAAACATAATTTTCAGTAATTCATCTCATTATTAAAGAGGCTGTGCAGCATTCAGAGGATTATTATAGCAATAAATACCCATTTCCATATATATAAACACACACTTTTGTGTTTGTAAATGCACACTCTTAATTTAATGCATTTATACATTTATTTTATGAGTTTTTTCACATGATAATAACAATTAAGTTTTGCATTTGTTTTGAATTATTAGGTAGTCTTAATAATTCATTTTCTAAAAATTAAGTACACAAAGAAATGCCAAATCACTTAGGGATAATAAATAAATAAATGTCTTCAGTCCACAGCATAAAAATCCAGCAGTGTGACAGATGTCTGTAGCAAGTGACACACTTGACAAAACCAGAGAGGATGTTTGCTGTTACAGGACTAACTTCATACTTTGCAATGTCTGTTTTTCCCCCCACTCAATTTGCTGAGCATCTCTGACACCGTGACCCTTCTTTTATTAAGAGTCTGAGCACTGTAAGAGTGGACAATGTTTCTTTGAGCTGGCAGGCCCACTCAATAGACTCAAGGTAATAAAAACGAGCTTGAGAGGAAGGCTGCAAACAAGAAGAGCGCTGGATTGAGTTGAGTTGAGAAGCAGCGGGTGAACTGGCCAAAAAGTGAAAAGCCTTTCTATCTGACAGGTTATTGATTGGCTCAAACTTCCCAAAAGGACCCTGGAATAATTTTAAAAGGAGAAACGGATGCTCTGGCAAGCCCTCGTCTCCAATCTAGTCTTCTCTTCTCTTCCCTCTCAACACTTGACATTATTTGAAATCTTGAAGGTGTTTGAGAGTTAGTAGTTAGAAAAGTGTAGATCAATGGAATGGACAACAATGAGGCACTGGGACTATGAGACAAGACAGTTTTCCAATAAAACACATTTATATTATTTACAATACCAGGGAGCCTTTAAACTAATCAATCAGTGACTGTACACACAATTTGGTGATGAGGGCTGAAAAGTATGACCTTCAAAAAAAAAAAAAAATCAACATCCTTCCCACATGTCAAAAATAATAGTATTGCTTTCAACCCCTGATTTCTGACCCCGTCTTCCTCCTAAACATTTTCACATGGTCCCCAACTATAAATTTAAACACATTTAAATCAGTTTATTACTTTAGTTTCTTTAACACTATCTTTTCTTCCCTATATAATGTTTTTTGTCAAACACTTTACATATGACAAACTTCCTTCATTTCCAACTCACAAAGACTAAACTGTATTTACTATTATAGAGATGGTATTTCTGGCTTTCTGACATTCTGTGCAGATCTCTTATTTTGAAAATCATCACAGTCATTACAGGCACACATCATCTCAAACCTCTGCCATGGTGTGAAAGGTCTTCAGGAGGTGCTGAGCGCCGTCCCTGAAAAGGCTGATGAGGATGACCGATGTTGACCTTTAAGGCTTTGACAGAGTCATGAAACTTTATTCCCCCCAAGAGGCACGGAGAGGATTCGAAACTGTCACAGGCTACACTTTGTCTTGGTAAAGATGACTTCATGGAGTTGGTGCCAAATGAAAAGAGACCATCCCCATAGGTCATTTGCAAAAGCAGCTCCTTCTGATCTGTATGGTTTTTATAGGCGTCGCCCTCTAGTGGCAGGAGTAATCATGACAGGATTAAATGACTGTATAAATAGCGACAAAGTCGGACGGATGGGCCAAAGAAGCATTCATGTAACCCAAACCACACCCTTTTCTAAACCTGACCAAATTGTTACATTGCCATGTAAATATTAAACATATGAAATATTTTCTCCCCACAATAACTTATCGTCTTAACACCTCCACATAAAGATTAGCTTCAAAACATGTAAAATGTGACACATGAGAGAGGCATGGAAATAGAGAAAACATACACATATGTTGTAAATATAGAGGTCATTGAAGTAAAATTTTCATTCATTTTATTTCACAAATCTATTTTCCTCATAGTTCTCTAATCTGCCTACGACATGATTGTATGTGTGAATGAAAATAATAATAAGTACAGTTGTGATATTCAGAACATTATTATTTCTAGTTTGTGAAAGTTGAATCAAGTTTTTGATAGTTCTTCAGAAAGAAAAAAAAACAAGTGACGTCACTGTTTTTTCAGACCCAGACAGATGTAAATGCATTCTTGCAATACAATGCAATTTCTCTATTTTTATTTCTTGTTTCAGAACTTTTAAGTCCACACTGTCATGTCCACTCCCAGGCAAACACTCAGGTGGAGTCCCACTGGGGTTGGTGAGATAAAAAAAAAAAAAAAAAAAAAAAGCTGGAGTGTGGAGTAATATATAAAAGGCTTATCACCGATGTGAGATGTGAAGCTTCTTTTTGAGACTGAGCAGTCTATTGGCGCAAGTCCCAGACCACTGAGGTACTTTCATTCCCGAGACCTCCGACACGAACCCCTCCTCTTGTTTATTATTGCACAACACTATTTGATTAAAAGTACAATTTCTTATACTGCTCGATTTTTGAGCTGCCGAGTGGACTGTTTTAAGTCAAAAAGGTCAAGCTTCCCCTTAGCCCGTGATTAATGGTGCAGTTTGTTTTCTGAACAGCTAACAGGAGCAACGAGAAAGCTGAAGAGTATTGGATGAAATTATGTGAACTCAGTATGAGCCCACAACTATACATGGATGGATGGTGGTGGTATAATGTAGTTTTGAGAGTATAATGTACTTTTTATTGATGCTGAGAGTGGGTGTACAGTGGCGTGTTTCTGAGGTGTCAAAGGCATAAATCAATAATACATTTGTAAATAACCCAGTTGAAAACAATCCTAATGAAACATCCAAACAATTTAACCATGAAGCCTTTTAGAAATCAAATGTAATATAGTTGTATATATGTAAATTAAATGTTTGCATATTTGAATGTGGTTACATTACAGCATAGTTTACCAGTGTTGTCTTTGATTGCTCATGAAAAAAAGAAATGCTAAAACATCATCCATCTCCACTGATTAGAGCTTTGTGTGGCATGGTGTGTAAGCACACACAAGCCACTCTCACAAACAAACACACACACAATTCTCTCTCACCTCACAAAAACATGTCCAAACTCAACTTATCTCACAACTCATCCATAATCAAAACTGACACTCCTTGCCTCCACACCCCCCTTCCCACCTACCCCCCTTCTGCTCTCACATCCCAAAATACCAGGCTGCTGAACACCAGACTCTCCCTGTAAGCCCCAGGCCAATTAGTGTGGTGTTGCAGCATTGTTATCTGCCTGTCATGGTGGGTTTCTCCTGCCTTCTCTCTGTTTGTGGAAACACAAACTGCTGCCGCCGCTGCTGCCGATGGGCCACAGGCAGATGGATGGAGATGGATGAGGAAGAAAGGAGGGAACAAACGGGTTGCGCGAGGAGTGGGAAGAATCCCCCTGTTTAAGAAGGGAGGACGTTTGAAAATCACTCGAGCTTTTTGACTATAATATTGTGCACAATGTTGAATCCAGTCATTCTTCTTTTGCCCCCTCTGCTCCTACACGCGTAATGAGAAAACACAGCAAAGAGGCCTGGAAAAGGTTACTTCCCAGATGAGAGCCTTTCAAGGCATTATCTTTCCCTCTATCATCATCGCATTACACAAGATGGATAATCATCGTGTTGTGGGATGGAGAATGAAGGGAAAACGGAGGAGGGAGGTTAAGGTCTGGGGTTGTGGACTGAGTCATTTTTAGTAAATAAATAAATGAAAATAGACAATGGTAGACAACTGTATTGTATTGAATGCATCAAAAATATGTAAATCTTATGTATATGTATCTTTTTTTAGTATTTGACTCATTCCTTTTTTTTTTGGTTTTCATTTTTTTGTTTTTTAAAACCTTGACTTCAATTAAACTCACACAGTTAATTACTGGGCTCTAAATAATTAGTTTTACATGTTACTTAGTGGTGTAATGTTATAGGGGTATATATATATATACTTTGAAAATATGATCTAACTTGAACTTTCAAGCTACATTACTGTAAAGCAGCAACAAGACCAGTATGGTTAAAACACTGATGGCCTTAAGTAAATAATAGTAATATGTGGTGGCCTTTTTCTAACAAACGCCAGGCTTCATTCAGTTGACAGCTGTTCTCTAATATGAACAAAAAGCTGTCAACAAGTTGCCCACTGCTGTCACTGTCGATCCAGGGAAATTAGGTTGAAATCTAAATATATTTACTAATGAATATTTATGGGTATACCTCATTGCTACATTCTACTTTTACTCCTCTGCTCTAACATTAAAGTATATTTTATCAATCCTGAGGCTCAAAGTCATAACAGACTTTTTCCTTGAAATCAGAACTTCAGAATTTTCCATGAAAAGATGTGACTTTCAGGGGGATTCTCTCCTTGAATCACAAGAAAGAGAGCAAAAACTTGAGCTGAACAACTCTCAAGAATTTAATTCTGGAAAAAAAAGAACTTTGAATCCCACAGCCCTTACTTGAACTTTGCTTTGTTGGGAGACATTTATGCTGCTCAAATTTCACACCCAGGCATTTTTGCAACATGCACCGTGGGCAGAGAGGAAGAATACAGATGATCGTTTGCCAGTTCACATTGATCTGATGTAACTATCTGCTCTGGTGTTTAGGACAAGTGACTATGGAGGAAACTTCCTTTCATGTTTGAGGGATGAGGGCTGTTAAATGAGAGCTGCTGCTTTCTGTTGCCATTGGTGTTATCAAGTGGGCACCTCCCTCTTAAGACACTTTCATCTTTTCTATTTTTTGTTTTTTTTTTTTGCCCACGCAAACTCCTAGAGACTTTGATAAACAAAACCCCACGTCTTCACATCCACCGTCAGCGCTGATCAGACTTGTAATCATCTACAATGGAGGCTGACATTAACTGGGAATCCTGCGGGACACATGGGATCGCCGTTGGAGCGTTGCTACGTTGTGTGGTCGGGACCAGTTTGAGTCTAGGGAGCGGATGAAAGTTATGCATGTAATTACATGTAAAATGTAGTTCTTTCAGCTTTTTTAGCACACAGTTAGAATGCATAATCATTTGCTCAACATAAGTTAATGTAATACAGCTATATTGGCCTACTTATTTTTTAATTCTGCTTATCAGAACAGGTAGGGAAGTTACACAAAGAAAGCTCATTTTAACCTGTGATTTCCAGTTCTATTTTGAACTAGAAAGGGACTCACAGTATAGCCATCACTCCTTTCTTGTTGAGCCATAATAACCTGATTCAAACAGAAAGCAAAGACTCAAAAAAGTGCATTGCTTCCAACACAAGTGAGTTAAAGAGCCGGTCAATTGTATATGGTCTTTTCCAGTGTTGTTTTTTAACAGTGTTTCTTTTAAACACCCAATGTGTAGGATAAAGCCCAGTTGCCTGCAAAATATGTTGGCATCTATATTTCTTTAAACCACAGATACTTTAACCCATACCCAGCTACTTATGTGTGAGAGTGCAAAGAAAATGCCTTGTCCCATTACAATTGACAGTGCAGTAGAAAAAAAGATATCCAGAAAGGAAGTAGGTTAACAAAAAAGAAAATTACAAAAACCTATATTTTGAGATAAAATTCTTGTTATTTTAAAGGAAACCTTAAAACTTTTAATGCCATACTTGTCTTTTACTATCTCATTGAAATGTGTGTGTTAGGTACATGGTACATTGTTTATTGTGTTGAAATAAACAATGTGTGTCAAATAATGACTTCCTGTGAGTCTGCAACCACAACTCACTGCCATTACAACCCCCAATCATAACTTACTGTATATTCTAGGAAACAATTTCCATATTTAGACTCCAACTTGCATTTTTTTCTCTCTTCAGCCCAAGTCACTGGTTGCCCTTTCTGGCTCCTTCCACACAGCTCTAAACTCATATACATGTGGCATACAAATCCGCAAAGGGTACTCCGGCCTCATCTACCATTCCTCTCGTACCAGAGTGAACTTACCAAGTAAACACAGTGGCAGAGTGCTGGAATGTAATTCAGATTCAGGCCTCAGACTGCTGCTGACAATCTCTGGTGGGACTGCAGGTTGCTTTCATTTGTCTGCTTGAATCCTCCAGTTCCCTTTCTCCCTTAGCTGTCTTAACATACACCTACTCAATAATAAATTCTTCCTGACTTCAGCATAAGTTCCAACTCCTATCACTGGTTCCTGTTTTATACTGTCCACTGTTATGACTAATAGCCATAGAAACTCATTTGTGCTGATTCCTATTGGTGCCCTGAACATGAGAAGCAGGATGTGGGATGTTGTTTTCCTCAATGGGACCAGAACTAGTGATGGGTGTGATGCCCACTGTTGCTCGTAGCCTTTTTAGGGGCATTGTGTGCAGTTTTATGTGCTGTGGATGTGTCCTAATGTGTGACGTTTTTAATGCAACCAGTTCCTGTGCATATATTTTTCATATTACTTTTACATTTATTTGCATTTTTTTATTGTGATACGTTTTTGCACCTCTAATTACACTCTTGAGTGAAGCAATGCCGCAGTTGTTTGTATTGTTCTCTAAGACAAAAAGCTTTAAGACAAAGTTCAAGCAGGAAGAAAAATTATCATTCTAATTTCCACATCACGCCTTGTCTCCACCTTTTTAATTACTATCCAGCCGACTCGTGGGTTATGTGCACAGGCTTTTCTGTTTCTTTGCTGTCACTGCAGTATACAGTGCACTAACCCTCCACTTCACCACCTCCACTCATGTCAAGGGTCCAGCAATAGCTCCACAGGGGAGGCCTCTCCCGAATGCAAACAATTGTTGTTGATTGTTATCATTCCCAACAGTTACAGATTTCTGTTTACTGTCAGTTGCTCTGCTGCCATGGAGAAAGAGTAATTGCCTTCTGGCGGAATATGTCAAGAAAGTAACGGGTAAGGGCAGGATCTTAGGAACTTGGTGAAGTTTTCACAAGGAGTTTAACAATAACAATGAAGTTAATTACAGTAGAGTTTTAGGTAATCCTCCTTTCTGTTGCTTTCCTGCTCAATCGCAGGTGAGGTAACCTCATGTGGTCCATTTTGTTACACACAGATTTGCTCATGGTGACCAAGACTACCTGCCACAGTATTTTTACTCTAGCCTGGTAACAGCCTTGTCTAAGAAACCTTAAGCTCTCACTGTGCCTTAGAAGAATGATAAATTGCTGTTCAGCCCAGCTTGATTTGATCCTATATGAATTCTTAGACTGCTGTTTCACCAAAGTCACCAAAAAACTTATTTTCTCTGTGTGTGTGGGAGAAAATGGAAGAGCGTTCAGCTTCTTTATTTTTTATATAAAGCGGAGGAGTAAGAGACCCATGAATAGTAGTAAGCCTCATTACTTTGGTAAATGGGTAAATGCCCCATGGCCTGTACCACCTACAGTATGCCAGCTGCAGGAGCAAATTGGTCTCCAGGGATTCACAGACAGCTGTGTGTGTGTGTGTGCGTGTGTGTGTGTGTGTGTGTGTGTGTGTGTGTGTGTGTGCGTGTGTGTGTGTGTGTGTCAGAGAGTGTGAGAGTGAAAGAAATAACGATTGGCAGAGAAGCAACTACAAAAGACAGAAGTCGCATAAACAAACAAATTTATTAACTTGCAAGCGACAAAGCAGAAGAACACTAACTGCCTGTGTGACTCCTTTCCAACTATTCTTCAAGCAAACAGAAGTTCAGCATGAAAATGATATTTTTCTTTACCTTCAAACTTCTTTGAAACCCTTCAAACTTCCTGCAGCACTGTCAGGAACAGTTTGGGGAGAGGATAAATGTAACCTATACTGCTCTTCAATTGTGCTTGACTTCTTTTTTTAGCAACAGTATTGTGATGATGTGATGGTTTTCTTCCTAACCTTTAACAAAGAAGGTATCTGTTTAATATCCTGGGTCATTAGATAGTCTCCACAGCTATCCATGCAGTGCAGCTGAACTGACATCTCTTGATTTAATGATTAAAACAATGTTTTGTGATGTATTCACATTAAATAACTCCCAACAAGAACAAGAGGACCCTTTGATTTGGATGTCAGGGTAGATCTCTGCCAAAGATGCAAAATGTTCCGAATTAGCTGTTACTTTATTAGTCACCATTCCCTCCAACTTGTGCTGATAGATTACAGAATGGTTATATAAGGCAAAAATACATCATTTCTAAAAGCCAGCATTGTGATCAGTCTATTACACTAAAGCTATATCATTTTTAAATTGTTTCTTTTTCCTGGGAGCATCAGTGTTCACATTAAGCTGTGGGCCTGATGGCGGTGCCAGAGGTCATTGAGTAACCAGCGTTTTTTTTCTGCTAGGATAAAGGATGTGCATTTTTTTTCCCTTTTTTTTGTTTTTTGCTAATAAAGCAATTTGTATATTAATTATGCTGCTCAGAGACAAATGGGAACGGCTGTGTTTACACGTCAGTTGACATATAAACAAATTTAATGAAAACACTTTTTTTAATTTATTATTTTTATATTATTTGCAAGTGCTACTTGTAATTAGGAGTAATTCAGGGCTCAACAGTAAGGCTACAAAATGACTACAACCACTACTGTTTTAAACAGTAACAACCTTGAACCACTTCAATACTCTAAGTTTTGACGGTTTTCTAAACATTTGCTATTTTGAATAAATTGTTAATGCTGTTATTGGGTTTGTTCTAAGCACCAAAACCTCTTTCCTAAGGTTAGGAGAAAAG
>JAOWBC010000182.1:14730442-14741029 GCA_028566105.1 Hypoplectrus providencianus
CCTCCTGAGAATGCTGAAAGAGCCGCTTCGTGGATTAGAATTGATAAATTAAACCCTCAATAAACTAAAGATATTCTGTTTGGGCTTGCTCGAAATCTCAGAAGCGCGGAAAACTCCGAAACAATTAACAATGCGATTAAGCTCTACAGGCAGGTCTTTTCTCATACACGTGTCACACTTTAGATGTGATACAGGATGGTTCCCTGCTGCAGAAGATAAAGTTATTAAAAAAAATATTTCTGCCTAAAGTGCCAAAAGTGAAATACTGTTAAAATAATCACTACTACAATACTATGTGGATTATCAATGTGATAATCTACATACTGTTAAAATAAAATATTTTATCTTATGATAAATAGTTTCATTGAACTGTATATTGTAACAACTTAAAAAAGGTGATTCGTTTGCACCTCGTATTCCATCTGAAAAACCCCTTTGTGGAGAGAATTAATCAAACATCATATAATACTCAGTGTTACTTAGATTTTTCGACATTCATGTAGGTATATTTTGTGCAGATTAATCCCTCAGTGAACACTTCTTCAATTAGAGGTGTCACATTAGATTTGCTGTTAAATGATAGAATCATGGTAAATCTGTACTTAGATCATGAGAAATTTAAGAAACTTCTATCAGAGTAAAATTATCATGCTGGGTAAATGCATTTGTACGACTGATGAATTAATAATATAAAATAAGCAGATAATTTGAAATGCAAACAACTCACCAAGAATGTCAAAGAAAAACAACTAGCTGTCTCAACCGCTGTCCAGCCGGCTCAGTCTGAATCCGTCTTCTCTCATCTCCTTAGAAACAGACACACGTCTCGGCCGTCAGTGTGTGACGCGGATGTACGCCGCTTTCATGCCGTTGTGTCGGTTGTGTCAGGGCTGATTGGTTATCGCCCGCTCGTAACATGCAGTGGCAGGTACATGCACGGTGGCCTTTCAAAATAAACTTCCGTGCGCAAAGGAAACGGTTTACTTGTTGCATAAAACCACTGGATGAAGGTCAAATTAATAACAAAACAAGGTTGGGTTTGAATATCACAACATTTAACTGTGGGGTGCAGTTACAGAGCTGCACAGGCTGAAAGGGCGTGTCTCTATCACACACTCAGGGTCGTGACAAAGTGTCGGTATTAGACAAGTTGGAAGTGACAATGGGCTGGAGGTACAGCATGTTAAATGCTTCCAGTGGACATTGGAAGCTTTTTGCAGCCAGGAGCTGGCTGTGTCAGAGCTGTCACGCTGCTGAACTGTGTCCCAGGCTGATCTGCTGTTAGACTGCGTGACCTGATGTGTGGAGGTAATTTTGACTTTGTGAATGTATGGGGCATGTGTTTGTTTGTTTGTTTCAACCACAGTATATGTTTTAGTTAGTTTAATTTAAAGAGTATCCAGTTTCAGTTTGTGATTGGGAGACAATTTCTGATTTCATTCAACTGTCTGAATGCAAAGTTTGTGTTGGTGTTCTGATATGATCAGTAAGCAGGGAGCATTTCTGTAATTAGAACAATTAAAGAGCAAGATTTCCCTAAGCAGCAAACATAACGTAAATCAATAGCTTGCGCCTAAGGTATTGCCCATTTCTTTAATTCTGGCAGACAATTAGGTTGTTTTGTTCTGTCGGCTATTGTATTTGTTAATGTCATATTGAACAGGGTTTCTTTGGACTGTCTATATTTAACGCTATTTATATCTGAATTTAAGGCCAACACAAACAAACTTGCATTACAGCCTTTTTGAGAATAGAGTTGATTATATTAGTGTGATTATAACTGATAATTCTAATTTGTATTACCTTGGACTGGTGACATCAAGTGGGTTTGTTGCAGTGTTTGCCAGCTGACAAGCTTTTTGCAATTTGTTATGCCAAGTGGGAGATATCGGAGCCAACAAAAATTCCCACACATCCAGCTCGTAATTAGCACTAGGAGGCTGACATGCCCATATTTGCCCAGTTGGATTCTCATATTTATGGTAAATTCGATATGACGTGAACGCGGAATTAACATCAGAGTGAAGATGTCAGCAGAGAGGCAAGTCGTATGCCAGGTCCCTTCAATTCTATTCAATTCAGTTCTTAATGGGATTTTTTAGGCTGTAATCTGGAGAATTCGTGTGCACTGACATACCTCCGTCAATTATGGATGCCATTTTAGTCTGCTCCTGGGGTTTAAAAAAAAAAAACCCTCTTGCATCATCATATGCAAAGTAAAAGAGTATATATTTTTAGATGGTGTCTACATCCAGTTTCCACTTAAACTTTTGACGAGTACAAGTTATAAACGAGTGCTGTTATAAGTTTAAACCAAAGATAGATAGGAACATTTTTAGTTGTGAGCGTACTGACAACATAAAGTATTCTAATTATTGGAAATTAAATAAGTACAAGTAATTACTTGTGTACTGCATTAATCATTTCTCTGCAGAGTTTTTTTTCCTGTGCACTTTTTTTCTGTTTTAAGAACATGTAAGAGGAAGTTCCTGAAATTCAAACAACTTTAATGCTGCGATGGTAAAACAATACACATTGCAAAGGGGTTTATTTCAATATATACTTGAATAAGCACAACCAACGGCGCAGTGAAGCTATTTAGAGGACAAATATTTGAAAAATCTAGTCAAGCAGCTGGAACGGAGTAATGGAGGCATGTCTCTGCCTACCTCTGCAAATGATGCATTTCAGTGTTTATGCGTATTCAGCTGGGTGATTTAACAGGAGCAGCTTTTGTTACAGGGCAATAGATGGTGCCCTCTCTCTCCCTCTCTCACAAAACCTCTCCCCCTCTCACACCAACACACACACACACACATTCACAAACACACTTTACTAGCTAGTTGTCCTTGATGTGTCTCATAAAGACAGGCTGAGGAGGCCAGCATAGTTCCAGGCAGTAAAAGCAGCCTGTGAAATCACGTCGCATGTGAAGTCACAACAGATGGCTCCCACTGCTACGTCCTCAGTGAAAATGACACGGGGAGAGACACGACGAACGTGAGCAGCACATTCCGCAGCTCCGCTCCTCTGAATGAGGACATGAAATCTTGTTAAGGACAAGGTTGCATATTGAAAGCTATACCCAACAGCTGCTTATTGTGCTGTAAAGTGGAAAAATTAGAATAACATTAAAACAGTTTTTAAAAATGAGACTAGACCCAGTAGGGGGCAGAATTAGTCCAGGAAACGTGCTGTTGATGAGGAATGTACCTGGCTGTATAAAGTGTACTTAAACAAGGCAGCAATGTCACATTGGATGCTTGTAGTTCTGATTAGAGGACATATGGATTGTATAGATGCAGCTTATGCAACCTTTACCTCTAGCGTAACCTTATATACAGTCCCCAGGGATTCAAAAAGGAACTATACTGCTTTATGTTCCTTAATAGATAAGCAAAGAGGGGATAGGGTAGATGCTGAGTGTATTGTTCAGTGGATCCCTAGCCTAATTGTTCCTCTTGAGGGTGAGGCCGAAAAGAAAAAATGTCGGATGGAGAAGACAGGGTGGCTGAAATGACACAACAAACCCACTTAATTATACTAAGTGAATTAGCCAAATCATTGCTACTCTGTAGCTGAATATGCATCAGGCAAATAATGATTGTGGAGACGATGAAAGCACCTTAATGGCCCTGTCTGTCTGTTTTCAAGTGCTCATGCCTTTCAGCAGTCTCTACATGGCCACAGAAGAAGAAGCACTTAAACCCTCCGACTAAATAGGCATGCTGGGTAGAGATTTTCAGGCAAAACAAAGAAACCTTGAGCCTCTACCTTCTCTACCTCTGTGTATGTGTAAATTGGAAGTATTATGTATACATATTTTTTTAAATAAAATATAGTAACCGACCCAAAAATACAGGATTTATCAAAAAGGAGTCTGTTTTTACATTTCTTACACTGCCTTTTTCTAAAGGCGGTAGTCACCTTCTGATTTTGCGAGTTCTTTAATACAAACATTGGTTTCAAAACTGATTTCTCCCCTCCTGATGAGCTCACACAGTGCTGGCATGACAATCAAAGAACTGAGAGTGAAAGAAAAAAGTCAGAATCAAAACAACAAAGACCGCGACAAAAACTGTGGAATCATCTCTGTATTGTTATATCTTTCCAGAGTCCTCCATCCGAGGACTGAGTGAAGTCTAAATAATATAAAAGGTGAGAGAGGCGATATAAAAATTGGGGGAAAGTGTTACAGAGAGGTTTAGAAATGAGAGAAATGGTGCTGGACCTTGCCATAAAAAGAAAAAAAAAATAGCTGTAATGGATGAGATTTCCTCCTGAAAGGTTGAAGGAAAAAGGTGTCGTTCTTTAAAGGTGAAAGTGTTAGATTGAATGTGAAAACTTTTGAGGATAGATGAGAAAAGCAGAGGGACTTTGTGGACATCCGCCTCTGCTACGAGACCTCAATTATCCATTATTACCTGCATTTGGTTACCACCAATCTTATCCAGCTTCTCTTTCCCTCTGTCAGCTCAAAAACTCTCAGGAAGCTTAAGGTAAGGTACCGGAGAATCTGAGGAAATGCTACCGTTTATGTTATCCATTTATAACATTGAGACATTTTGCTAACTAGCTTGGGTACATGTTTGCACTTGATGAAAAAGCAACAGGGACTTTTCTAAATGAACCATTGGGACCAAGAGGAAAACCTGGAATGCATTATGTATACTTTCCAAACTGCTCGTCACTTTGCTTCCTGTCCAGTAAACGGTGACGTTATCTTAGCCTGCAGTCATGACCCAACTGTGCTTTTTATCATTAAGTTGTAGATTCACTTCTATGTGATTTGCTTGATAAATATAATTTACCATTTGATACAATTTTCATAGTGTCATTAGCTGAGCTGTGTTTTAAAATATTAACATTAGCCTGTCAACTAGCCTAGCTGGCAAATATCATAAAGAAAAGCACCATCAGGTGTATGAGGATTATGTGTTTAGCTCGGTCCCTCTTTGCCTTTCATCAGTAACTTTTTATTTCTCCTCCGTTTTATTTTGTTGACTTCTTTCCAGCTGATGCCAAGCCATAGCGACCTATCATTAGCTAAGCATTGGAAATCATGCTAACGCTGGAGCTAAAAACAAACTGATGAAAAGCAAAAAGGGAGTTTGTGAAACAAATATGTATCACACGACATTGTCAAAGTGGTTCATAGTCCACTACTTACTTTAATAGCATGTTTGTAATCCCACTCCACATTTTCTGATTCATTACTGCTCTCAAGGTTTTCTACACAGCGCCATAACCATTTCTCCCCCAGTTTTCTTCCTCTGACTCATAGTTGTGTATGTGCACACCCATAAAGAATTGCCCCACTGTACCTTTGTTACCTATGTGTTATTGCAGTGATACAGCGAGGGGATGAGGCTTTCAAATCTGAGTCCAATCAAAGCAATATGCTTCAAAACACCAATGCAGGCTTGACAGGAGGGAGCACATCTCCCGGCGAAACAATGAATGAGATGACACAGAGGGAACACACATTACCTTCACACTTTGTCAGGTAGCATCCACTCTGCGGAAGTTTTCCTGAGCTAAACATGACATCCCCAAGGAGGTTTCTTTATTGTAGACGATGCATGATAGCATCTGCCCTGCAGAGGGGCAGAGGAATGAACCAGTAAACCAAACAAGTGTTATAATTATGAAACAAAGACGGGGGATAATTTTGCTTCTGCAGTAAGTTGCAGTAAAGCCGCCCTGTGACCATTTAAAGAAGATGAGCATCATTAGATGTTGAGTTGAGAGCATCATTGAAGACTGTAAAAAGAATTTGAGTGCCCTTTGGGATGCACATCCTAAAGTCCTCATATGTTTTATTTTTTGTGAACTTGAGGGTTTTTATGCAGTTTGTGCATTTTGAGGAGATTAGCTCCGGAGGCATTTTGGTGTTAACTGTGCCATCTTATGAGCTGTGAGCCTCATAACGCATAAGATAATGTGTCAACAAACAGATTAGCTTGTTGTGATGGAGCTAAATATTAGCAGGACTGTTACTTTGAGATCCACGACTTGGTATGATTCTTTTTGTATTTGTTTGCCTTGAGCCCACTCATAAGTTGGAGGACACAACTTAGCGTCACTGCAGTTGCACACAATGGTTTTTAGTATGTTTCCCAGTTGTTCTAATTGTTTCCACGCATACTAAATCAATTCCAGTGATTCTCCAAATTAGGAATCACAGCCTGAATCAACTCAAAAATCCTGGAGTTGTGGAGCACTAGTCATCACTCCATTTAATTCATGCATGGACTAATCACAATTAACAGTTTTACACCACTTGGAGATAAAATCAGTAGTAGCAATTTTAATGTGACACGGCGAGAAGGCAATTTAACAAGATTATTAATTCCAAACGACTACACCCTCTCTTTACAGTAAGGAGAGCTGATCACACTACACTCTACTGTTTCCGTCTCTGTCACCCTCGGAGTTGTGAACCCCTGCAAACCCCAGAAGACGAGTGTATGCGTAAGTGAGTGAGATGATAGCCTTGCTGCCTTGGGGCAAAGTGTCTTCAAGTTCCTCTTGTTTACAAAACCTTTTTTGTGACAGAAATATCTTTCAACCACAGAAGGATATTGCACTGCAGCTGCAAGACAAACACAAGCATGCATGCACACACACACACACTCACAAAGACGCACGCTGACACATGCACATAGACACATGCATACACACTGACGCATTCACGCACACGGACACATGCATGCGCTCACTCCACAGAGGGACCAAAGGCTGACTTCACAGACTCGCTTCTGCCTGTTGGGATTCAATTAAAGAAACTTAAATGATGCCGGGATGACTGCTTCATAGCCTAATGGGCTGAGCTTTACACGTCTCCTCTTCTTCCCTATTATATTTCATTACAGTATCAACACATTGCCTTAAGTAGGAGGAGGGTGGAGGGGCAGCACAAAGGGTAGAGAGACGGAAACAGAGCGTGGGGGGAAGAGGACAAACGTGCTGGAAACCAGTGTTGGAGAGGATGATTAACTAGCTCATAAACAAAAACACTACACTTGAAGTGAGCTCTTGATTGTCGGTTGCATCATGAGCTGCTTCTCAAGGCGACTGAGGCTGCAGAAAAAAGGTGCACATACACGGCTTTCTCTTGTCCCTTGTAACACATACTACAAATACACAGCATAACATAACAGCTCTGGGTATTACGCTGAAAAAAAAAAAAAAAGCAAATCTATCCGTCACATTGTTAGAGATGTAAAAATTCCTTTCAGCCTCTACAGCATCAGCATTCCTTCCTGGCTGGAAGCCAACAAGAAACAAGGATTCAATAAAAATATTAATCACTTTCACTAGCTAAAACAGTGTACTGAGGTTTCTGTTTTTGAGGTACCCCAAAGCCGGTGAGCGTCTCCTCATTTAATGCCAGACTATCTCTCTATTAGTGAAGGACAGGAGCAGAGAGATGAGATGAAGGCATAAAAGGAAGACAGCTTTATAACAACACGGCTGCTTATCTCTCCCATCTCCCCACCACCACCACCACCACCACCCCTCTTCCTCTCTTTCAACCTCCCTTGATTCCCCTGGTTGCTTTGTAATGAAGTTATCCCACAGCAGAGTTCTTCTCAGCCCAAGCTGTCTTAAGACAGAGGAGGGATGGAGGGAGCAGCAGAATCACAGAGATGAAGAAGTATCAAAGACAACAACGAGGAAAAAAGCCTGGGAAGAAGTGAAGGGGATGTGGGAATAAGGGAGGAGGCAGTGATGGAAGTTGAAATGTGACAACATGCAGGAATTTAAAAGACATGCTCAAGCTGCCTCCGTGTAGTCCCTCATTCACTTATCTTAGCAACTCATAATAATCTGTGTAATAGCCAGCGAATACATCCGAGGAAAAAGTACACTCATTAAAACCAAATGGGGGACAAAAAAGCCTATATCTTTAAAATGAATAAATAAATAAATAAATGAATAGATAAATCTTGATTTGGCACTGTAGACGAGTAAACATATGGAAGAAATGCCTTTTTAGTCATTAATAAATAAACCAATGAATAAATACTTCTTTAAAAAAAAAAACATTGTCTACAAAATAAATGATTTAAAATTCTATTAAAAATGTATTATGAAAAAAATAAATACAATAAATATCTGATTGTATTTATTTATTTAATAATACATTTTTAATAGACTTTTAAATCAAATGACTTTTTCAAATGACTTCTACTTCTATGTATTTTTTTAATATTTAAATGAAAGGTATGATCATCTCATAGATTCATATGATTTATTTCTCCTGAAATAAATGATATGAATCTGTGAGATGATGTTCACTCAGTTCAATATTTAGAATGACGTAAGCTATTTATTTCCTCAATTATTCAGGCATATTTATTCATTTATTTATTCATCATTGACCATTCCATACCAGTCCATGTTTATCAATCTCAATCACAAAAAATAAAGTAAAGGGACGCTGTGTTTGCTTAATGGCCAGGCTGGGACCACACATTGAATATATTGGCCACAGTGTCAGTTCAGCATAACAGCAAAGGAGAAAGGTTAATCAGATGTCCTCTTTCACAGGGAAAATGAAGAACCTTGTATTATCTACACAGAACGCTGTCAATTTTATTGCATGCATGACGGATGACGTGAACAGCAGCAGAATGTCATTATCTCTGCAGTCTGCAACGAGTCAATCACAAAAGCATGAAGGACCTACACACTTTGTTAGATCAGCATGTGACAGCAGTAATACAGGTCATCATGAAGTCTGCCAGTCACTGTGAGACAGATATATATAGTCATATATATAGTCAGACATAACTTATTAACATATCCTCCATAATAAACACTGCCATTGCATGGTATTTTTTAATATAAGAAGAGATTCTGTTATCTTTAAAAAGATATTCTCTGAAAAAAAACTGCAAATAAACTCTAGGCAAATGAACTACAATAACCTTTATTCATGATTCCACTGACAGTGCCACGCTATAGACTTTGTGTAGCTCAATTTAACGGTCACCAAATGGGTAGCTGAAGATTATACTGTGTTACAGCAAAGCTTCTGTCAAGTGCCATATGGCGTCATGACAATAACACCCCTAATGTCAGCAGACTCTGTTCATTTGGCAGGAAATTGTAATTAAGATAGCCATCCCCTCAACATATCCTTATATGTGGTGTTTGTTCGTTGCACTACCCAAAACAGCGCCGTCCAAATCAAAGCACAATAGGCTACAGTAAACTAAAGGCGTACCCATTGGGCCACGGTATAAAATGGTAAAAATAGAGCAAACAGTTGGTGCGGTCGTCTGAAAATGTTTAACTCACTCAAACTGAGAGCTATGACCACCTTCCAATGTCCACACAGATTGTGGTGGAGAAGCAAAAGTGTATTTGGAGTCTAAAGTTGGGAGACTGTACATGGTAGTTGCGTTTTTGTCAACAACAGATGCCCCTCTCCACTCTCTCCTGGAGCTGGTTGTAGTGAAGCTTGTTTCTGTTGGCAGCAGGGACCTTGTGGCGAAGGGGGGCGGACCCTTGGCATGGTGATTGACTGGTTGTTGTACTGGCTAACGGATGGGGAACCCAAAAACCGCAGATGGAGACGACCTCTTAGGAGGTGTTAGTGGAATGACACTTATGGGCACCCACTGGACTTCACATTTTGTCTCAGGATCTATTTGTGTGTGGGGACTGGTGCTCCTTTTTCCGCTCAAATTTAGCCTGAGTGGCTTCAAGTGGCTGCCCAAATAGACCCTCCGGAGAGACAGACTTATCCAAGTTAGTGACTTTGTCCCCATCCAATGTTGTGGCACCACGGTGCATCCCTCTGCTGAAGGGAATACACTGCACAGGGCATGTGGAGAATGTTATCTGCTGACCTCAACGAGGAGAGTGGTCAGTGGACTCTCTAGGGGCAACCGTTCACCCCTAAAGTCTACAATAGTGTGACAAGGCAAAAACTTTGGTAGTGTGAGAAAACTTCCTTCCTCTACTTCTCACTTCTGCCTTTCTCCCACATCCTACACCTCATGGGCAAAGTTTTGGTTGTCATTAGATGAGGCACCAGAGAAGCAGGAGGGAAAGTTCCAGAGAAGTCACAATGAGGAATTGTTTATGGAGAGTCTTTCTCATTGTTGCTTACACTTATTATAATGCTGGCATTGCTGGAAATAAGGTCCGAGCTCCATTTATTGTGCTGAGCTGTCACCACATACATCTGTTGTTCGTCTTTCCTGATTTTTTCAGTCCCTCTCCTGAACACTCTCTGACAAGGCTGTGGTTAAAGTACAGCCATCTCAGTAAAGAGCGCCAATTAAAATCCTACCATCCTTGTGCCATTTATCTTTAAGCTCAGCAGAATACAAGGACATGTGAACACAGGCATACACACACACTGTGTATAAAAACACAAAGATCCCCATACAAGGGACAAAGAGAAAGAGTAAAAAACATATCTGCTATTTTCAGAAGGTGGAGAAAAGCACTCTCTCTCTCTCTCTCGCTCTCTCTCTCTCTCTCTCTCTCTCACACACACACACACACACACACGTTAATGCACACTGTGTGAGCAGTCAGAAGTGATTAAAGTCTCCCTAATTGCAC
>JAOWBC010000182.1:14741129-14754639 GCA_028566105.1 Hypoplectrus providencianus
CACACACACACACACACACACACGTTAATGCACACTGTGTGAGCAGTCAGAAGTGATTAAAGTCTCCCTAATTGCACTCTAAAAATGGTGCTTTGCTTTGCCACAAAGCCTTTTTACTGTTATTGCTGAAGAGGCAAATTCTGCCCCAAGGTGTTTGATTCCCCCTCACTTTATGCTTGCCTTTAAAGCACAATGAAACAAAACAGTTGTACAAAACTGTTGTTTTTAGGCAGCTCGGTGAAACAATGCAATTACCGCTAATGTAGTTTTGTATCCAACAACAACACCATCACCTTATTCCAACATGAAACTTTAGAAGACAAAATCTAAGCCGGCAGCTCTCTGGCAATTTATAAGTTCTTGACAAAACAAGGACAAATTCTAAGTGAAGTAAAAAGTAAGAAAGTTGAAGTGTGAAAAAATTGACAACAGGAAAAGTGCCAGAAAGGTAGATGCAACAGCAAACATGTAATTATGTTCTATTATTTCAGGTGGTTGTCACAAAATATGAAATGGAGAAAAGATAACCTGTGTTAGCGGCACAGAACGGTTGAAAGACCTGCACTTAAACACAGATTCACACAGATGCAACCAGCGAGGGCGAGCAGGGGCCGCTCTAATGTTGTATTTTTTATATTTCTCTTTATAACTCACAGACTACTTGAAATACACTCTTTTGATATCATAGACATGTATGTACACTGGATCTTATTATAAATGATATATTTTCACTCACTAAGGACACAACTCTAACTATAAAAATGCATTTCATAAATAAGTTAAAAGAAATCACCATTGCCCCGTGGTTAGCACTGAAAAAGAAGCAGTGGTGGAAGAAGTATTCTGACCCCTTACTCAAGTAAAAGTAGTGATACTACAATACAGAATAACTCCGCCACAAGATAAAGTTCTGCATTCAAATCTTACTTCAGTAAATGTAAAAATGTATCAACAATGGATTGTTATTTTTTTATGCATTTATGTAAGCAGCATTGTATTTATTTTATGAGGTTGGCAGGTTGACAGGACAATGTTTGTATATAAAAAAAAAGTTAGGTACAAGTACCTCAAAAGTGTACTTAAGAACAGAGAAGTCAGTTCGCCCAATCAAATCCACGAAACAGAACAAAGAACATTGAATAAGTTTTTCTTTTGCAGACACATATAGACATACATTCAGTCAATACATCACAAAAGTGAAGTGATCCTGTTCTCTGAATGAGAATGAGTCCTACTGAGCATGTGCAGAGAGTGCTATCGCTCCAGCTTGTTACTGATTGGAGAAACCAAGTGTGGTACCATTGTCCCCGGCCTCCCCTATCAGATGGAACTATACCACATGGAGGACAAGTCATGTATACAAATTATTCCTGGTCGAACCCCCTTTTGTCCAAGCTGAACAGAGAAATGTAAGTGAGAGTGCAGAGAGAAATTGCTTGACAGACAGTCATTGTGCGTCTCCCCCCCCCCTCTCTCTAAGGCAGTTATTTAGAGAGCCTCAAACTGTGAAAGACTCAAGGTTGCTACAGTGATGCTACAATGGGTGGTGATTGATCGCAATGGCTGCTCTAAATTGTATAATGAGTGTGAGGTGATGGGATCATGATCATGGTAAAAAGACCAGACAGCGCTTGATTTTCCACTCTGGGAGCTTATCACTTCAAGTCATATCTTCAGCTGTAGGAGCAAAAATCCATCCACTCACATCAGAACTGCTCACCCTGAAAGAGACACGGAAGTGAAAAGAGAGACAGACACAAACAGAAGGAAAGATCGTCTGAAACACGAGCATTGTAACATACTGCATGTAAATAATGTGTAGTATTTGGTTCGATATATAGATTTGTAACCTTGTGGATACATCCACATCTGCATTCATAAGCCTGAACAAATCCACATATTCCTCTCAACACTAATCTCCCTTGTTTGTAGCCGACCTTCGTCGTGACGAATCAACAAAGCCGCAGCGATGAGGGTTTGAAGCTAATTTCAAATGGATGAATTTCCACCGGAGCTGCTCCGTTGTTTGAAAGATTCAAAGAAGCTAATTATTAGGCCACGGTAGTCAGATAAATTAATCGTACAACTGACTGAATTTGAAATGAATATGCAACAATTTCAGAGCCTTAAACGCTACCCTTTGCCTTCCACATCCTGCTATTTTGGCAAGTGTGATTTTGAATTAACGCTATCTGATAGACGGTGAGAGAAACAAGAAGAGATGGCGATGGAACCCAAGAAAGTACACGGAGAAAGAGTGAGTGAGTAAGAGATTAAAATGGATTCTGAGTGAATGCTCGTGGAATAGATATAGACAGAATAATAGAAAAGAGGCAAAGATAGAAATTGAGAGTGAATAGGTAGACAGCCAGAGATTGACAGGGTTATAATGCAAAGATGGGAGGCAAAGGAAGCTATAGCAAGAGTGTGAGACAAATGAGAGAGGGAACGATAATGACAGAATGCTAGGAGCATATGTGAGGAAACAGAGAGAGAAAGAAAGAGGAAGAGGCAACAAACGCACAAGGCGCCCTCCCTCCCTCCCCGTCGGGCGAAGAGACCGGTGTAAATGAGATCGACTCATTTCCAACACATAGACACAACCACCCACCCCCCATCTGTTTTTGACAAACACGCCCTCATTCACACACAAGCACACATGCAAACACACACACACACACACACACACACACAACAGCAACCGGAGATGAAAGGAATCAATAGATTATAAGCAGACATCTGAAGAGTCCAGTCTACTCCCGGGAGGATCAACCGTAATTGGTCCAGACAAACAGCCAAAGGACAACAACAATAACAAAGCCTCCACGCACGCCGAATGCAGCAATTAATAAATCGGAACAGGAATAGCAAATTAAATCTATGAACAAATATCGACAGGGCTTTGAACACATCTCTATTATCCGTGTCCTATTGTTGCGCTCTGCCAGTTTAAACGTGTTCGCAGCAACATTTGCATATCTAAATGAGTGACCGTCACATCTGCGTGTATGCGGGGCCAGGTTTGGGTATTTGGTGTTCATTTTGCTTTTGCTGGTTTCTAGCTTGTTAAAGGTTGGTCGATAAACAATTCCAGGGTTTAGCTTTCATATCAGGTTGGAGGCTGGTGATCGAATGAAAAACTGTGGGATTCAGAATACTTAAACACCAGATTGAAGGCTCTTATTATTCACATCAGAACACTGTACGTCAATGCTTTTTCATGTGTGCCACTTTGTGTGTGTCTGTCACCTGTGGTATGAAGAGACCAAGGACCATGTCTAGCAGCATGATGATCCCTTCAATTAGGATGTAGCTGAATCAATTACTTGTACCAGTGTTTGTGTGGTAATTCATGATCACAGACAGATGGGAAACATATGGATACAGTGACATCATCAACTAAACTAAACAACTGGAGGTGGAGAGGCTATATGGAGAGGTTCTAAACAACAGTGATAGCAGTGATCACAATAGCATCACTGGAAGGTATTTCTTCCTTATATGCTTAGATTTTCAAACCACATAACCCAACTCGTATTGTGGGGATCTGGTTTTCTCAGCTGATATTTGAGAGAACATGCAGTCTAAACAGCAGACTTTAACCCAGGAAAACAACTAACTAACTAATTATGGAGTGTGTCAATAAATGGTCTTTTCTGTTTTTTATGTTGGACAAGAACAAGTGCAACAAGAACGTTGCACAGATGATCTGCAAGCCAGATTTGAACCCAGGACCCTTGCTGAATACGGGTCCCCTGAAGGTTAAAACCACTACACATTTTTCTTCATTATATTTTAACTTTTTAAACCACTTGAGGTCTAACTTTTATAAAAACCTTTTCGAAAAAAATTTTGTTTTATGTGTGAAACTTCAGTCCTAGAAAAAAAAAATAAATCCAACTATGAATCATTTAGCTTCATTAGAAACAGTGAGGTGGTGAAAAGATAAGTGCGAACTACAGAAGCAATAAAAGAACAAAAGAGGAAGACGTAGAACAAAGTTTAGACAAGCGTATTGCGTGTCCACAAAGTCAATGCTTCATTCATTTTCAATGGAGCCGCTCAAGGCTGTGCTTTGATATGACATTACAGATTAGGCTCTTCTGTTTTGGGGCCATTTCTGTCTTCATGCTGTTAATGTTCTCAGATAATCTTCCTAGAATGTCTTAAGTTGCGTGAATGACTCATAATTAATAGTGACAGTGGAAGAGTCGGCGACTCATACTTATTCACCTTCCTCAGTCTTGGAACCATAATTCAAAAGAATAATCTGAATTTTCTCTGACATGCTTATCTTGAAATTCTATAGTCAGGAGCATTGTGTATTGAAACTGGGGAAATAACAGATAGTTGTGATGATTTAGACATAAAAAAAGTTTTAAAAAGAATCTCAAGGGCAAAAAAACTCATCAACCTACTGACTACTTGCAGAAATTTCGCACAGTCGAATGACACTGACCTAGAATGTGGCAGGTCACCATAAACTGTAGATATGATACCTTGTTTCCCTGTCTGGGACACTCAGTCAGGATATATAGGAACATATATTGCTAAAAATGTTCATATGGTTTTATTTGACAGGTTTCCCCAGTGTTTTCTAGCAGCAGTGCCAGATTCAGTACAGGACAGCATCACATTTTATCGAGATATAGGGGCACAAAATGTGCACGGTAAGAGAAGCCATTGACAAGTATGACAGTTCAGATGGTACAATAAGGAGCAGAGGGAGATATACATTGACACAGCCCATGTAGTGGTAAGCTGCCCACACTTACTGTCAAATAACAGTAAAAAAAATGTGTTAGAAAAAAAGGATATTGTAAAGAGACATTGTACAACATGTCTATACATTACAGTAAAAGTTCAAAAATGTCAACATCAAAAAGTACTTAAAGTATAAAAAGTAAAAGTACATATTGTAGATGATGATCACAATTGATCATGTTTATCTTGTTAAATTGACTAAATTTACTAAATGTAAAAAGTACAATATTTACCTCTACAATGAAGTGGAAGTATAAGGTTACATATGTTGAAATATAGTACTTTACTTAAGTTTGTATTTTTAAAAAAAGAAGTTATTTCTACCCCACTATACCAGCTTTTGTTTCCCAGACTTTTCACAATTTGTATAACATTTAGGTTTTACTAAAACAAAGGTTACTTTGCTTTAATTTTTTCAGAGTAACTATAAAGCCTCTACTATATATCATATACTATACTCGACTACAAAGCCCACCTAATTATTTTCATTAAATGTGATCAATAACTGATTAACTTGAATGTAATCAAGAGCAGTTGGAGATGTGCAGATAAAAGCATACATCAAGTGAGGATCAATATGTTTGACAAAAGATCCAATTACTAAACAGACCTAATGTTGATATAAGCCTTTATGACTGAAAATTGAGGGAAAAAAGCCTGTTCATGTTAAGTAGTCTCAGTCTGATAATGATGAAAACATAAACACAGTTTTCCTCCCACGACTGTAATCTGCAAATAATATTTAATAAATGTGTGAAACAGAGTTTTTTCACAGTTGGGTAGAATTTCCTCTACAGTGTTCACCATCCTCAGTCTGCTTATGTAGCACCATGCACCGTGGTGAATTAATTCAATGAGACACAGACAGAAGGCTAGCAAGTCAGGTCTGTGTCACTTATGTAAAGAAAAAGTGTTCAGAGCCAGCAAGGGCTTCAGAAGAGCGCTGGAACAGTTATATAAACCCATGCAGGAGATATTTCCTTTAACATACTGACTTACAAGAACAGCAGTCTTTATGTATTCTTTCATTTCTATTTATGCGGCCATCATTCAACTGGCAACACTTGAAAGTAAAGACAACCAAACCAAAGAAATCTGGGCTTTGTTGACCTCTGTGATCCATCTGTCATATCTGGGCCTATAGGCCTATAAAAATCACAAAAGCATAAATGCATAAATAATCATTTATTGGGACGGTGTCATTCAGCAAGGAAACAACCGGTACTACCGCTGGATTAAGGAAGCGATCGAGATAAGGGAGCATACACGCTCTCACACACCTGGAGCGATGTACTGAGGGAGCGGACGGATATCTGGGGGTGTGTCTCGCCTGTCAATCACTGATAGGTGGGTAAAGATAAAAGAAAACATAAATGATAATTGTAAAAACGAAGACATAACGAATCCTATACGACTAATAATCATTTGATGTTACATATTATCAATATATATAAAAAAGCAATGTGAAAGAACAATGTCCTTGTGAGGAAAAGATAATAACTGCAACTGCCTAAAGATGCTAACCAAAGTCCTTTTAAGTATGAACAAATCACAATAAAATGCTTCAGAAAAAGCTATAGTTAGTTATTTATAATATAACATATTAGTTTGAGGCGCTGATATTTAGCAAATAAATCATTGTGGATTTAAAGCGAGCTGTTACAAATGGGAAGTAAGATAATTGTTCTCTGTTGTTTTGAATAAAGTTACTTGAAATTACACCTGTCAATCTAAAGGTAAAGGGGCGGGTTTAAGGCGTCAGGATGAATGAAAGCAGTATCAGGATATCAGTAGGCATGTGGACGCGGGCATGTCCGCACAGTGAGACTGTATATAACTTCGGAAAAACTCGGGAGGACAACGAGGTAAATACACATGTAAGAACCAGTTAGATGCAGTTATTTTTTTTTTTTTTTTTTTTTTTAAAGTGATGCTAATTTAGCGAGTACCCTTGCTCGTGCCTAAGTCACGTGAGAGTAGCTTTGAACGTGCTAGCAGCTACAAGAGTGTGTATGCTGGTATGTTGGTGTTATTAATTAACCGCTCCTGCAAATGGGAAATTTCCTCAAGAGTAATATAATTGTGAGCGCTCGATGATATAGTTAATATAAATATATTTTTAAATATTGTAACTTTAACTTTTCTCCATTTAACAGTATCATCCATGTTATGACTGTATACATATTAAGGATTTAGGAATAAATGAATAGATGGAGAACGTTTTTGATACTCAAACCAATCATTCAATTAAGTGAAGGATGTAAGATTAGTCTGTATTATAAGAAAAATATACCCCAGGAAGTCTATTTGACTGATTTTATTGGTGAATTTTTACATCATAAAGCCAAATCCTTGAGGCCGAGTCTGTCTTTTGATGCTCCTAAGAATTCATTTTGAAAGCAGCACTTGATGTTTATCCAAATTATATACATAAGGAAAAGTGCATAATATAGTGTGTGAAGTACAGGGACTTAAGAATAAATATCCTAACTCATAACTTTACATTATTGTCTTTTTTATTATAGTAGATAATAATGATTTTTGACATGCTACCATGGCAATTTTTTGTCCTTTTAAGAGTGAACTCATGCCTGTAATTTTATTTTTTCCACTGTGTGAAAATTTTTTTTTGTCATATATAGTAATGAAGTGAATGAGAAAGCGCTAAAAAGTGTTTTAAGATAATCTAAGGCTGAAAGTAACTTGATTAAAGCATGATTAAATTGACTGAGGAGTTGGACATGTGTATTCCAGGAAGCTAGGGGTCTCCTACCTGTGCGGGTGCTGTGTTGGACAGATGAAGTGCCCACCCTGCAGTCCACTCTCAGCTTTTCCTCGTCCTGAGCCATGGATATCTTTCAGCTGACTGGTGAGTACAGAATATCATTAATACAGTTCATGATGGTTGTCATACATCTGCAAGTGTATCCATCGATTGTGTTAGGCCACTGCTTGTCAGCATTTCATTTTATTTTTAAGGACAGTAGGTTGAGATGAAGAGAACGCTTGTGCTTATAAAAGTGTGGGCTCGTCATTGAAAATTTAAATTTGTTAAGGTTAGTAAAGTTCAAAGAATGTGACTACATGGACCTGCAGCTGTGTTGAATATGTTGGCACAAACAAAGGTTTACACATGATGTTACTCTTTGTTTATCATTGAGGTCTCACAAATGAGTTGAGTTTATTTCCTTCCTCAAAAGACGTTTGCAATCTGCTTGTTTTAAGTTCAGCATCGTTTCTATACATTGTTTCCATGCATTGTTTGTGAGCTTGCAGTTTCCTTCCTCGTTCTTTGTTGGTGCATTGCAGAATATCTTGGCTTGTTTCCACCACCAGTAGAAAGGTAGAGTGTGACATTATTGTTAGTATGTATTGTGTGACTCACATGTGTCCACATTGAGATGTAATGCTATACTGGATCACCAGATTTTTTTTTATTTTTTATTTTTTTAAACAAATTAAAGAGAACCCATTTTTATTTCTTTTAGGTAAAACAACTTCCTCTTAAAATTGCGACTGATATCATATTTTATGTTAAATAACAAAAAGTAAAAACAAATCCCACATAACTAAACTCACTAAACTAACTAAATGAAGGATACAAGTTAATTAAAGTCTTAAAATAAAGACTTGCTTGTGTTCAACATTCTCAGGCAGAAGTTGAGGTCTCTGCATATTCACAATGTCCCCTGTTGGCTGTTAGCAATTTAATTTTATAGATTTGTTAGCAAGCTAATGTTGGGTTTATGGTGGTAAGCTAATTTTAGCTGGTATCCACTTTTGCCTCTTAAAAATTCACTTTTTCTGGATTGTCGGAACTTTAAACCTTGTTAACATATTACAGACAAAAATGTAATTAGCACCAGCTAATAAGAAACTTCTACTCCCTAAATGCTTGGCTTTGTGTTTTGGTTCAGTATAACTGGCAAAGTACCCTAAAACATCTGTGCATTGTGCTAACCTCAGTCACTCAAAGTGTGATAAAATAAGTTCTCCCATTCACACATTAACTTCCACTCGCACATGCAGCAGAATGTGCTCGCTGTGGATAAGGAGAGCAGTGCTGCAACACCTGCAGGGTGCTGTAATTGAATTCCATGAATGAATGAATAAATGAACACCTATTTAAGAATATGAACACATTTTGACATCAAGCAGAACATGAATTATGTTTTCAAGTTAAAGTAGGTGTCTCTTCATTGTAGCTTCGCTGTTTGTATTCCCTGAAAAAAGGAGTGTTGTTGAGTGTCATTCTACTGAAGGCTTTTTGGAGCTGGATGCTGAACCTCCACTTTATTCAGCTCTCTATACTTGCTCTGAACCCTCACAGGAATTAAAAAATGAGAATACACTCCTGAAATAGTTTTATTACCATTGCAGATATCACACAAAAGACTCATATTCAACTTCAAGTTCAACTTTTTGGGACATGCTTTGAAAGTAATATCATTGAAGGTCCTGTCGTCTGAAATGATTGAGGACTGAAAAATACAGATGCAGTTGTGTCCTGTTTTGGAAGACATGAATACTGTTCGCTGGCCGAGCATTTTAGTGTTTGAGTGAGTTTTCCTCCTGTGTGCATGGCTAAACAAAAATGCAACATGTGCCCTTTGTTTTGATTCATTCTAGACTTGATGTGAAGGTCAGGGAGGCTAATCACGGAGACTTAACTGAAACCATTTCAGTGATCTGGAAATATTACTTTGACGCTTTGTGAATATGGGGTTTATAAGCCTTGTCATTACAGCTTTGGTATTTGCTATGACTTGTCTGGGCAGGATAATGGTACATGCAGCCTATGTAATGGGGAAGAGAGGTTAGCTGTAAAACCACTGATCCTTTTAACCTTTCCTATCTCGTGCAAATGACACTGATCAAAGGAAAAGACTGTGTGCTTATGCATTTGTGCAGAAACAGGTTGAGAAGAATTAATATAGACAGAGCTATTTACTCATTACCCCTCAGTGCTAAGACCCTGCACACAGTTTCATGAAGTAACTGCCCTTAATGCCTCCGTCTTCCTGTCCGCTCCAATCCTCCGCGTCCTCCGGTGTACCTGCTCAGTCGCCCGTCTCGCCGTCCCTCCCGCCACCCTGCCCTCTATTCAGTCGTGTCTCAGGGAGACGTTTAAAGAACTCCTCTGAAATACTAAGCAGTCTACTTAAAACAGAAATCCTCTGCTACGTTTACCATTATTCCTTATTAGGGCTTAAGACTTTCTCTGCTCTTGCATGATGGCTTGGACAGGACTCATTATACTTCTTTTCTTACTCTTAACAGCGTGGAGCTGCACACACATTTTAATTTAACCGGTATCTGACGAAGTTTCATTCTGGAAAAGACCTCCCTTTTTGCTGTTTTTCTATTTCACCTGAGGAAGATCAATTCCAGATTGAAAGTTTGGGTGCCAGAGGTAGAATAAAAACGTCGATTTGGGATGGTGTATTGGTGTGACTGTTGGTCTTGATTTTTAACAGCCTTGGACCTACTCGATAGCCGTGTGTGCACATTTACTAACAACTCCATATCTGCTCAGTGGGGAGTTGATAAGGCCACAGACAACTGAACACACATCTGCAGACAGAGTTTATGAATGTGCGTATTTGTTTAAATGGGAGTTTGGGTTATTTTGAATTAAACTGAACATCCATTCTCTTACCTCAAGCTCTCTGTCTCTCCAGAGATGAATTTGTTTTTTCTTTCCATTACTATTATGTATTTTCTAAGGGCCTTTTCTGTTTCAGGATTAACTGCAAATGTGTTTACAGTTAGATTAGCTATCCTGTCACATTTGCTCTCTGTGATTTAGTGGCTTAGTCTGTGTGTGGTTGTTTGTGTGTGTGTGTGTGTGTGTGCTCGTAATGGGCTGGTGTGTTTGTGTGTGTTTGTTCTTGGGAGAGGGTTTAGGTGATTTAGTGGCAGTCGAGCAGCATGCAGACCAGCCAGGGCAAGCAGCAGCTCAGACAATTCTGTAGTGGTGACACAAAACGATAACCATTTAGTTATTGTCATGTCCCTTGCTACTGCACAGCTTTTCAAAAGAACTACAACAAATTAAACACTGCTTTGCTTTGGGTCTGCACACACACACACACAAGGTGAATGAGCAAGGGACGGAGTAAAGCTCTCTCTGTTTTTTTTTCTCTTTCCTGGAGGGGGAGCAGGGGGCAGTGCACAGGGGCCGCTGCGATTGAGAGATAACAGCGGTGACCCTGAGTTAATTGGCAATTAGAGAGCTGCCAGCATTATTGTTAAAGGCTATAATTAGGATTCGCTCACATAAATGTGTGTGTTTGTGCTTGTGCCAGGTCTGTGTCAGTGACATGCTCATATATAGATTCATGTTATGTATGATTCTGAGTGTCCATAAAACATTTCTTCTTCTGAGTGCCAACAACCCTTATGGCCATTTTTGGCTGTCTAGAAAGAAAGGATGCATCTAGCGTATTTTTTTCTGTGCTCTGATTTCTTTTTCTTCATGGCCAAGATTTTCAAACTACTATGTCTCAACTCTTTGCACTGAAGTCCTGAGTCAAGGCTCAAATCCTAATTAGGCAATGATTTGCGCTTCCCCATAATAATTCAACATTAACCCAAGCCATGTCAATGTGTTCCTTTTCTTACTTAATTCACTGTTGCCTTGTTATTCACTGTTACACCTGAAAAAGAATCTTTTGAGAGCTATAACACAGTTAAATTGACAATTGAAGTTATTAAAAAAAAGCTTAAAAAATTCTATTATTCCAAAGGTTTTTTTGGCAATGTTTTAAGTGAGACATGTAATAAAGTGATTTTGAGAGAAATATCACAATTCTGAGCTTAATTTTGGTTACTTTTTGACGATATGCTTGTATTTTACATTTTACAGTCATCTTTGGATATCTTAAAAAAGACAATGTCAACATGTTTTGATCCTGCTGGAGGGATTCAAAAGATTAAATTCACAAGAACTATAAATGCTTTTTAAAATTTGTGTTTATTTGTTCTTAGTTCGTAATCAACAGCATTATGATTGAGGATATTTAGGGAAATGAATTGATTTGTGACCCGCTTTAAACAGCATACTTGTATTCTTTAAGCTTGGGGAAAATATTTTCAAAGTACAAGCAAAGTCATGAGTAAGTGGCATCGAAGTGGAGTTGCAAGTCTTTCTTTTGTCAAGTTGAGTCATCTATTTCTGAACTTACAAACTAGTCTGATGACTTGAGAGCACAACTCAAGTGAGGCTGCTCTGGCTGCTTCTAGTTGAACATCTCGAAACATTCAAGAGGTGCTGATGTAGTCTTTGTTGATCCTTTTCAGATCAATATCACCATGAGAGATCAAAAAACAAGATTGTCCAGATATAAAATGTGCTGGAGAGTTTTGTGCTTTTATCACCATAGGCAATATAGCTTGTTGTTAAAGTTGACCTTTTGGTAATGTAGCGTTAAGTTAGCTACATAGTTTGCATTAATTATTAGCTTTAATATTATTTTTAAACATCCTTTTCTGTTTTTTTAGACCATATCGCCTTAAGACTTTTTTTTCCCCTTAATGCAGCAGGTAATTTTTCTTCTTTGCTCTGCTAAAAGAGGGATGAAGAAGAAGGAGGAGTAGATAAGGGATGGATGGGTAGAGAGAGCGAGGTGCCCAAACTCTGAAATCCATCTTTCCAAGGATGGATTCCCTACTGAGAGCCTCGGGCTTTGTCCTCCTTTCAGCCCCTTTTGTGTGTGCATATGTGTATTTGTGTGTGTATGTCAGGTGGAGAGTCAGTGGTTTTAGTCTCTTGCTATCAGCTCCTGGTGTCAGTCTAGTCTCCTATCAACCCCCCACTCCCTCCACTCACCACATACTGTCAGCGAACCCCTCGGGGACAATCCATGAACCTCTCAGCAGCATGTTTTGGAGAACCAAGCAAGAATCCGCAGCTTAGCCTGTGCCAAAAATGGACACGGTGCTACCAATAAAAGCTCAGCTGCTACGTCCAATTTTGAAGCCTGAATCCTCCGGAGCAGACAGCATGGACACTGGATCTGTGAATAGCCCTCTGTGTCCACCTCTGCCTTTTCTTTCTCCAAAGATAAAAACACAAACATCCCTCCAGGTGCAGTCATGTCCAGTAACTTCATCAGCTGCACTGCATGTTTTGACGGATGATAAAGCATCAGTTCTTTGTGCATTTTCTTATTGCTTTTTAGGGGCTTAATTTTCTCAGAATCTGTAATTCAATCGAAACCTTTTTTTTCTTGGCAATGACAGCTTTACCACAAAAATATGTTGTGGCTCATTAAAAAAAGTGCAAATTACAGACATTAGAGCAAATAAACAAAGCTGCATAAATGTACTTCCACCAGAAGATGGCAGTGTAATGTGTTGCTGTCAGTATCCAGGAGAAGAGCTTGTGCAAGGAAAAGTAAACAGTAGAAGAGGAGACTGAGCAAGGAAGAAAAAATAATATAAGATGCTGCTAATTGGAGAACTTTTGCCCCCTATGGCAGAAATTTATCTTTGAGAAGTAGATTAAATTGGGCAACTTGTAATTGTTCTTTCATGTCAGCTCATCTTATGTCAGAACTTGTGTCCATCTCCAGTTTATCAAATTAGCTACTTTTTTGACCAAACAAAAACTTGTATGCACATTTTCAAAAGTTGTATCACATTTTGGTATTTCCATCGACCCCCTTAATGCAAATCTTAAAAATGCGAAAAGAAATGTGTTGTTGGAAATCTGAGTTTCGCTAGAGTCTTTTTTCTTAAAGAC
>JAOWBC010000182.1:14777881-14797407 GCA_028566105.1 Hypoplectrus providencianus
TATCTTTGTCCCCGAGGGAGGAGCTAAGAAATGTTTGAACAAAGACGAGCTTTGGTTTGATCGAAACAATTAAAAATTTAACAAGAAATCCACCTTGAAACAGAATTCCTTTCATTTCAGGGTTCATGGTCTCCTCGGATTCAAAACACAATACAATAACTCTTAGGCTAGTTTTATCTCTCTGTTCGCGCACACACACACACACACACACACACGCACACACACACACACACATTCTCTATGTGAAAAAGCTTTCAATGCACATATTTGAAGCATAAAACTTCAACGTTTAAAACATTGGAAAAAAGAACAATAAACCTTTTTTTTTCATAAAGTTTCTGGCGTGTCCACTAATAATTTTGAAGCCAAATGAAACGTGTTAAACGTGTTTTGCCACAAAGAAATCCCAGATTATTATTCTCGTAAGAGTCTGTTGAAAGGCACTTCAGTAACTTATATCTTGGTCATTTGAGTTTTGTTTGCTTGTCAGACTGGGAAACTGATGATAAATGCCTGGCCTTTAGGTCAGAAATATAAGATGTTGCTCATTCAAGCTATAATAGCATTATTATGCCTTCGGAGGACGTTCTGGTATTTTACAAACAATTCAATAAAAAGAAATGTTTACAAGAAAAGGAAGAAAATACTTGAAAGGTTAAATTATCTTTCTTTTGCAAAATGCATATCACAGCACTATATATATAATGTAGAATATAATAATGTTCATATCAAGCTGATAATCATAAGAAACATTAGGAATGAATTATTACTTTGCAAGTAGGTTTTAAAAATAGGCCATACCCTGAATATTAACATAATTTTACTACAATTATACAATTTCTTCTATGTATAGTATATTATTAATTCATGAATTTGTATACTGTTTCATTCTGTATGCATATTAGAAAAATATTACAAAACAACTGAACCCATGGCTCTGATAGATTCCTCACATGTTGTGGTTTCATATAATACCTTAAAGCATCTTTAACAGCATTAAAACTGAGCCTCAACCAAAGGTCTCACCTCTCACTGTGCAGATCGCCCATCATCATTTGTTATTGACCCTGTGGGTCCAGGAATCCTGTCTGCATTACATTATTAAGTGTATTTTTCTGCAATTAAATCTTACCTATTGGCTCAATGTTCTGGCACAGACACACACGTGCACACAGACACGCACATCCTCAAGTCATTACTGCAAAGTAAAGTCTCATTGTTTGCGACTACCATTTAAAACGCTCAATAGGTAAATGCGTTTCTATGGCAACAATAAATTACTGATACTTGTCTCAGTGAAGGAATTTAAAGTATAAATGATGTGGGCGATATGTGGCATGCCAGTATTCATATGTGTTGGCAGTGAGTGTGTGTTTTTAAAGCTCCAAGTGTGTGCAGCATTTGCTTGTTCCACAGTTGTGTGTCTGTGTGTGTGTGGACATGGTCGCTCCACACCTGCTGCCTTCACTCTCTGCTGCACCAGCTCAGACTGAAAGATACAGAACAGACTAAAAAAGAGAGACAGAAATGGACCATTTCTTCTATTACACAAATTGCCCATAAATGAGCCATCAAAATGAATTCATCTCCTTAATAGGAGAGACCACCATTCCTATCATTGTCAGAATCCTTCAGTTTAAAATGAGCAATAAGTAGGTCTCCATCTGCCAGCTCATTCTGGGGTTCAATTCAATAAACTCTATTAAGACGGGACAATTCTTGGCTGATCAGGCCAAAGCACCTAAAAAAATAGAAGAATAGCTGGAAGATAATGAAATTCCAAAGAGAATGGGGGAAATGTATCCGGTCTTAATGAATAGAGAGCTGACCCTGAATCCTTAAAGTGCACACGGGCCTCCAGAACAGACGGATGTGCAGGTTCTGGAAATACAACAGAAGCTAAATGTGATATCAGACTCTCTCAGACTAAAACATGAACATCTGTGCAAGCAGCTAGAAACATTAAAATGATCTTAGTTGTGCTTCCATAAACACATAATATCCATGATTTGAATGTTTGCCTGAAGAAAAGTTTGTTGGAAACTTGTAATGTGCATAAAAGTTTTACTCTTGCTTGAGGTGTTTATTTTTTTCTTTTCTTGCACAATCTCTACTTCTACTGTTGACTGATGGATTACCATACAACAGTACATTAAACTGCCATCTTCTGACGTACACTATATCTATAAATCTTTTTATTTGCTTTAAACCAGTTGTTGGAAACATCTGTAATTCACATTTCCTTAATCTGAAGTTTCAGAATTTAACTTCAAAATTAGCTGCAACGTCTATGTAAAGAATTTTCAGCATAATTCAGTGGTGTGATGCACATTTTCAGATTTTAAAAAAGTGTTTACAGGGAAAATACCTTACACTGCATAGAACTGCAATTCAAAACACCCCTATGCACTGCATGTGGTCCAATAAAAAAAATACCTAAAATATGCCTCAGACTGGGAGTTATCCTCATAACCCACAATTTAATAGTGCCTTTATAAAAAAAAAAAAGAGAGACCCATCAGGCAAATTTAAGCTTTGAAACATTATTGTTGTTTGTATCATAACATAATTAGCACTATATCTTTTACTTGATGCACAATTCATGGTGTTATCAGCAGTCGCAATCTATTTATTGTGAATTTTCCCCAGATTGATATCTTGTTTTCACCTATATTAAGAAATAAATGTTACCCCAAAGATTGGGTTTAATGACTTGATTGCCAGTAATGTCTCATTTGAGAGTAATTAACATCAGCGTTGTTGGAGCTATGTTAAAATTTCATTAGGGCCTTTTTGATTTCAAATGCAAATGTTTTAAAGTAGATAGGGGAGCACAGTTATTGAGGGGAAAAATCAAGTGTGGAGGAAGCCCCAGAGGGAAGACGGTTGTGACACCTCATGCTCTCGCTATGTAACACCACATCTAAGCGACACATGGTGTGCACGTTCTGAAAATCCCACAAACTTATTCATGGACACAGACTCACACACCTACTGTACAGCAGTCTGAACACCAGCCACGGGGGGTTTTTAGAGGAGAGAGAGATAAAGATGACGAGGGATGCTTGAAAGACTTGCACAGACAATCCCATGATACTTTGAGAAAACCCAAGTCCGCACCAGCTTTCATTTCTGATACAAAGAGAGAGACAGTCGAAAAAAAGTTGAGCAAACTTTGCTGAAAGCCTAAGGCAAAAGACGAAAAACTACACTGCATTAGCTACAGCAAGTGAACTTTTCACATGAGGATAGACTGAAAATTATGTCTTCTCTATGCTTTGGTAGAACCAAATCAAATAGCAATTCATTTGTACAGTGCTTGGGCTTTGAAAGTTGTGCATGTGTTGGAAAATAGACGTGCAAGTTGCTGTAAGCGCCTTAAAATGACTCTTATGTTAGTCAATGTAGTCAAATGCAATATGTCAACAATCTGCCACTCACAAGGATTAAAGTAACACTTCCTCTAAAGAATTTTATAATAAAAAAGATCCAAAGTTTGTTTGAAGGTGTCCAACATCACAGCTTTTATTCCCTGTTTCCCTCTCTCCATATCTCTGTATGCGACTTGAGATTTTACTAGCACATGATGGATCCCCTGAGTGTAAAATCACCTCTCAACTACAAATCTCTATCTGTCTGAAGTAGCATTGTGCTCTCCTCACACTCCTCCCAGTGTGTGAGCTGAAATAAAAGGCAATGCTGCTGAAAGGTGGGAGTGTTTGTGCTGGGACCAACTGGGGTTTTGCACATTCATTCTTTGCTTGCATGACTCTTTGCCTCTCTGTTCTCCGCTCCAGTGCCTTTACTATGCAGAGTGCCAGGAGCACGGCTTCTGTTGCTGGTGACAATACAATCAAAACTCCAAAAAGTAGAATGGTTTTTCAAGATTCCTTTTGATTTGAAGCAAAAACCAACCCTCTACCCAAAGTTGGATGGCAAGTAGCAGATATACAGAGATGAAGGAATGGTATTTTGAATGACCAATTCAGCTTTTTTGCAATTACATACAATGTTGAGGACAATGATCCACGTTAATTACCTCAGACAGTATCCAGCTAGGTTACTACACTTGTGAATAGCCTTCAATCATTACCACCATATCGAAGATGCACAATTCGTTTAGGGTATCCACAGGTCTTAATAAGTCTTATGACATCTAAACACTGTGAATTGATTTTAGTGCTGTTTCTCAGCTACCTTTTAATATGCCAGAATGTGTATGGTGACCATTGCCAGTTGAGCTAGTTAAAAAAAAAACAACAACAACAACCGATTAAGCTTGTTCTTTGAGCTGCTCCAGACCCTCGTTGGAACCAATTGAATAGACCAAATGTAACTAAGCCAATGTGCCATATTTGATTCACACTGTGATACTCCAAGTTTAAAGTTGCTAAGAGTTGTTGAAAAGTTGACAAAAATATTGTCTTTCTCATTTACACCCCCTCTTCATTTTCTTGCTGCAATCCTTATAGACCATAGTAGAATTAATTAATCCTCAGTGCAGATGAGCAGACAGGAGCTCAGCCTTCCCTTACACTCTAATTGTTCCAGCGAGACCGAGACTCAAAATGATACTCATCTTGAAGGGTGCGTGAGTTTGTGTTAGTGGGCTGGTCCCCGTTGACAGCCGCTTGCTTGTCTCATTCTTTCTGTGATCATTTGTTCCAGTCTTGCACTGGGCTAGTCCTGAATCACTGCTGTAAGTTGGATGAGACAATGGAGATCACCTCTCAATATTATGAATTGTTTTTGACTTGCAAATAAGTTCATAGTGCAAAGATATGCATCCTCGTTGGCTTCCAGGTATTTAGAAGACGGTGAACAGGACTCGGACTTTATTATTTTTATATTCAGCTCAAGTGCTTTCATACAGATGCAGCCTAAAAAGGTGATGTCATCAACCCAGAAGTCCCTGAAACATCACAAACCACTCTGTGAGTTTCTAGCTTGAGCATGATTCATTTAAAATAATTCCTCCCTGCCCAGCACTGGCTTTATAGCCTCAACCGAAAATGTGGTGACTGTCAAATCCTTCCACTGAGCCCCACTGTCAGCATTAAATCCATTAGACAGAGCCCCATTGCTCTGTGCACTCTCACACGGCACGTACCTATACTCACAGACTCACACCGCAGTCACCTCGGAGATGTATGTGCACACGCGCACAAATATGAACACCATCACACATACGCAGTGAACATATTCAGGAGTGGCAGTTTTAAAAACCCATTTTCCCCTTGGTTAAGCAAGCAGCAACAACACTTGACTAATGGAAAACCCTGCTCCTAAATGAGGTCGGAGAAATTCTATCTTACACACACTGGTTGTTGTGAATTCTAATAAACTTGCATTTTCATCTCCTGTAGGCTGATTTCTTACAGTACTGACTTGTGCCAAAAGGCCATACAAGTTAGCTTCTAAAGCCAGACAAGTCCTGGGAGGTGATATGTATTTGTATGCATCTTGTAGACATACAAAAAAAGGCCAGAGGTCAGGTAAAATTGTTTTAATGTAAAATGTGAGTATTGTTTTGTGTAGTTGCTGGAATTTGTGCAGTTTCACCAGAACAAAAACAATATTTTTGAGAGCATAACATTTTACAGAATACTGACATTTTCTGTTGACTCAAACAGTGAAGCAAGAACACATTCTTGTTGAACCACCAAGATTTTGTCTGCACTGCACAGACACATTTGACTGGATTTACACGGGGGCTATATGCATAAACAAAGTGTGCATACATGTTATATGTACACCTTCTCATGCATAAAGTGGTATTTAGAGTATGCAACAAGATGCGGCACACCTATTTATTTCGGTTAGGATGAGATAGCTTGTTTTGAGTTTCTCATATTTACTGAACGGTGTACAGTTTTTGATCGGATCAATCAATCAAAATGCCTATTATCAATTTAATTTCATTAACATCAACTTAAGGTTTTAAACAGAATTTCCATGTTCATGACTTTTAACATTTATCTGTAATTCTGAAGCAATATGTAAAGCCACGTTTAACATAAACGTAATGAATTATTAGTAAAATATTACTGGCATGGATTGAAATGGATGCTGCTTTGTGTTTATGACAGGTGGTGAAATTGCATGTCTTTACTGTATTTCTTGATAATAGGTTTTATGAGTGGTGGACCACGCACAAGCAAAGATAACAGGCTTCAATGACATTTCTACATCCATGCAAGTGCGTTTGGAAATTGGGCAGATTCATGAAAAAATCAGGTGCATGTGCAGCTTTTATAAATCCCACAAAAAGAAGTGCATACGCATATTAACGCATTCACACAGATATAGCCATGAGCTTTTTTATGCATCTTGCCTGAGTGTTTTTCTTGTTACCTGCAGCCTGGGAGAAGTGGCTGGCAACTGTCCCCAAATGCCCTTGTTTTTCATAATAATAATGCAAGGATGCACTTTCTATGTTTACTGGTTTGCTCTTGGTCTCGAGTCACACTAAAAGATGTAAGAGGGAGGCGAGTTGTTGTCACATAAAAAATAAAGTATGCAAGCAAAGTGAAAAACTGATCCCATGGATTGGGACCTCTCCTCTCTGTAAGCAAATATTCAACTGATGCTTTGTAAGGGACTTGTCTTCCCCAGCCATCGTCCCTAGTTGAGGAATGTACTTTGCAGCTCGATTTTGAATCAGTGAAAGTCCTCTCTCTGTGTGTATCTGGCAACAATCCCCATATAGCTGGGAATGTGCAAAATATGTGTGTTCCCCGTTCCTGAAGCTCCCTGCTCACTTTCTCATAATTGGGCTCTGTACACTCCCACCTGTCACACAGGCTCCCACTGCTGCTGGTATTATTATCCACTTTCCCCTGTCACTCTGTGTTTGTTCGCAGTGGCAGGTCTCTTGTCCCAGCATGTCTGTCTTACCAGCGCTGAAGGTCTCTGCTGGGTCGTACCCATGACATTGCTCACTGGTAGTAGGAGTTATGTCTTTGTCGAGCTTGTCGACATCAAACATCTGCTGCAATGACCTGACATTGACCCGGCTGTGGCCTTCTTTTCTCAGGCACAGTTTGTAAAATACGCTCATCTCGCTTGTTTTTCTCCCTTGTCTTTCTCCAGTTTGCCTTGACCCTTTTCTCGTTATTCTCCTAAGTCGGTAGAGTCCACATGAACCAGCTGGCTTTTGAAAATGTTTCAGGCCCCCCAAGATTGACATGTTTGCACCTTCCAAAATTCAATGCACTTGATGGCATCACTGACTGGTGGATTGACAGAGAGCAACAACGAAATTTACAGCCACACTTATCGGCTCTGCACCTACATCACATTGCTATATACTGCACATGGCATAGCAGTGGAGTACAGGTTAGAGCAAATAGGAAAGATTGTGAAAATTATGTGAGCTGACACGCAGGTAGGTGACCAATTTACAGCCCTGTCGGAAACTGTCCAAAACAAGATTTGGTGCTATGAACAGCATGATACTGCATTCATGGTCGAGCTGACTGTACTACGGATTATGTTGAATAGTGATTTAATGGCATTAATCACTGCCAGTCGATAAAAATAAATCGTTTCAGGAATAATAAAAAAGCACCACTCAGTTTTTAATATTTAAGGATTTAATATCAGCCCGGCTCTCACTACAGGTGGCGCAGTTAGTTTGATAATTTATTTAATTTGCCTTTTTTTTGCCAGAATATTCCTCGATAAATACATTTGTTTGAAAACCCACTTTGTTTAAGTAGAGAAATTGGCTATCTATCTGACTTATCTAACAACCTTTACCAACATACTTGCAGTTCGTACATTCACACCCTGGCATTTTAAAAATATCCTCTATGCTTTTCCTTGCAGTTTGAAGCTGGATGCTCATTAGCTAAGGTCAAAAAGTTCATGTTACACTCCTACAAATCATTCTCAGAACCATTATCTCTGTACCTCACCGTCCTCCTGGTGAGACCTTGCTTGCTTGTGAACTGTCCATGCATAAATTAGGACAGCCATATAACTTTTAACTGGACCGTAGAGTTTTGTTTTGTCAAAGAAGTTTGCTCAACAAAAGCAATTTGGAGTTATTGCTTAAAACACTTTAACATATTGCTTTAGTTACGTGATTAATTGTGTTTATTGATACCTAGACTTGCCACATCCTTTGGATTTCTTGCACTTTCTTGCCAATGTTGTCCCTCCTGACTTACTGTAACTCATGTTCATTTGTATAATTTAGAGATGTTGGTGGGAAGACTTATGCTAAGCTAAGCTATCTTTCTCCAAACTCCACTGGAGTTTCTAGACCAGATTGGGGGAGCCAGACTGGGGCCAAGGTTGTAGGAAGGGAGACACATTGAACCCTGACTGAGAAGTGTGAAAGCATTCAAAAAATGGTGTAAAAAAGATGTTGAAAGTTATACTCAGAACTTAAGTTATGGTTATGCTTTACAGTCCATTCTGCCATTAAGGTTGGAGGTATTGTTAGCTCATGCAGTGTATAGCCTTGGCCAGAAGGTTATGAATATGTCAGTGAGTGATCATCTGTAGTGTTGAAAGTGGTTTCGCGAAGACAAGATAACCTCTAAACAAGGGCAGTCCACTCCCCATTTACCATATTAACCAGACAGACAGTGGTATCAGTCCTTTCATCTGATTGTCAGTTAGAACATGAATTAGCATATTACCCAAAATGTCAGACTAAATCTACTCCACAACTGTCAGATGAAGACTGGTGTCAACAGTTCTTCACAGTTGGCAGGTTGTATTTAGGGAGCAATCTGTTTTCCAGGTACTTGAAGCAAAATAGGTAATAACACTATATGCCAGTTTTACTCCCACCAGCTGTTCTACTACAGAGAAGGTCGTGGCAAAGATAATTTCCCCCACCGTGATCTATTATGTATTACAAGGTTATTAACAGATGTGACTGAAAATGTGCTGTTACCCTTACCTTATCTCTATGCGACTAACAATATGTTCAAGGTCAATACACCGATGAATGAAATCAGGTGAGAGCTCATGGTCTCATTTTTTGATGTTAACAAAAGATAGCAGCAGAACAGATGCAGTTTCCAGTTTGAGAGCAAATCCTCACAAGATTGCTGTCTCTAAAATCAATGATTAAATAGTCATTCATCTCTATGGAACTTGGTTTTAGAGCCACAAGCCACAGAAAGAAAGATTTGTCAGTACCTATGAAACCTGACTGGACATGACTGGTCAGATTGTTTGATGACTGAATTACTGGGGTCACACACCTAAATGTGCCTGATGAGGGATGACAGAGGATTTGTAAAACCGTCTAAAGCCAACCGAACGCATCAAACTCTCGTGAGGGTGGCAGTTAAAGAGGACGCAAACACCAGCTGGTGACGATCATGCACCAAGTTGTTGTTTGCTAGCTGCCAATATAAGTTTAAGAAGTAGATGAGGAAGACCTTAACAAACATGAACGAAAATCGGCTAGCTACTGCTGTTGGCTGTGGAGCTATCTGCTTCGGAAAAAAATTGGGGATGAACCCTGCCAAGTCTTGTCTTGTCACTCTAAAAAAAACTATCAGGAAAGATGCAAAAGCACCTTCAAGTATAATATTATTTTTCTAGATCGACATCTTCACAATTCATTGATGCATAAAAATTCACCAGAATGCAGGAAATACAGTGCAATGTGTGCCTTCCCAACGTTGAAACCAAACCAACACCCTTGCTAAACAGTCTCTTTAATGTAACATTTATTTAATACAATATTAAGCAAGTGCAAAAGCATTTCTCAAGTGATTAAGCAGCCGGGCAAGTTGAGTAACACGGAAGAGAGGAAGGAGAAAAGTCTTTTGACAGCTAACTCATTATCTATGTCGTTATCCTCCAGTAGCCAGCTCTTCCCCCCTCACCCTCTTTCTGTCTCTCTCTATCTGTCAGCGGAGGGATAAAATCCCTCTCTCCTGAAGGCTTAGCAGAGATTATCCTGGTGTCCCAGGGGAGGGTGGAAGGGGTGCTGAGATGCCACATTACAGATGTAGCAAACGTTAAAGTGAATTTAATGGGCCTGAGGTTGAGCGGGAGGGGCAGGGAAAGCAAGGTATGAGGAGGCCAACTCTCTCCCCTCCCTGTGTCTCTATCCATCCGTTCTGTTTATCCCTGTCTCATCATATGCTCTCAATTTCCACCCTTAACCCCGAACCGCCTCTCTCTGTATCAACCGTGTGCCATTTCCCATTCTTCCTGAACCTGCTCTTTTACTAGACATGAAACATGTATTAATTGTAATGATAATGCAACTTTCCCAAAGTACTTTTTGAAATGGGTTAATCCCCCTTCTTCCACCCCATCTTTCCCACATTACCTCGTGTCACCGATACCCTCATTTTATTTCATTATACACACCGAGTAGAGTGCACCACTCCTGCCCTGCCACACTCTCCCTGCTGAATATGCAACAGCTTAAAATGAAAATGAAATCCACCCACACCTCAGTCTCTTACCTGACTTCTCTTGAAACCAGCCCTATCACATCTTCTCTTCTTCTCTTGTTTGACACTAATAAGCTCGAAGCTTTTTTCTGTTCAAAGTAGCTGGAGGGGACACGGGTGACCCGCACTCGCACACACTCATCGACACTCCCTCTCAAACACATGCAGACACACATGCATTAAGTAGATGTAAAGGCAGGCAGCTCATGTCAGATGTGCAGTTTAGTATTTACATTAACATTCACTGCATTGTAGGTTTACAGACTACATAACAGACTTGTTACAACAGAACATGTAAAGGGAAGATTTTGCAGCGTTCCCAGTGAGCAAAATGTTATGACCATCAATACAAATAAAGAAAGAAACTTTGAAAATAAGAAACCATTTATTCAAAAATTGATTTTAAAATCAGGGATGTCACGATACTAGAAACCTAGTGGTTGATACCAATACCAGTGAATAACTGTGATTCTTTATACCCAATTTGAAACCACATTAAAAAAGCCAAAATTAATCTGATTAATTTGCTGGCCGCCAAAAGACATTGTGCCAACCTGGATGAAAGTGAACTCTGCTGCTGATCCAGAGTTCCTGCTTTCTCTTTCACTGTCATTATCATCTCCTAATGTGATGCTATCTCTAATAGACAGGAAAGAATTTGTCTAATTTAGCTTACAACCATTACTTTTTCCGTTTTGCTAAGATTTAGCTGTTGCATTCTGTGGTGATAAGGGGAGACTCTTTATCCAGTGGACTGGCAGCTGTGACATACAGTGACATTGGGCATCCCTAGTTTCTGACAGCAGTACTGTAATATAGTTGCTACCAGAAAAGTCTCAGAATTTAGGGAGGTACTTGTGTTGAGTAAGTATTGGCTCAGGTGAGATACCTAGCTTAAACAAAATGTTCCTATGAACATAATTAATAATTTTGCCTAATGATATCTGGTGAAGTAGCTAAAATCTTTATGCTGAATCTACTATTTTATTTATTTTGTTAAATTCTTATGGTAATACAGTGTTCACAGCAACTCCAGCATTATCATATGTGATATTTTGGCATTTACACGCTATGAAAACACTGTGTAATTTTCAAGACATTTCATCTATTATTAAATTACAGCAAATTCTATGTTAAAATACAATAGATACACATATTACTCAATGTAAATTCAAAACTTTTTTTGGAACTTTGTATTAGATGTAAAATAAAGGTTAAAAAAGAAAAACCTTATCCTATTTAAGGAAAAAATAGTTATACAGATATGGATTTAAATGCTTTTTTGAATCGTAGATTATCTTTATATTTACCAAAAATAACATTTAAATTTATTGCTGTTGTTTTCTGGTATTTTACAGTGCATGTTTGGCAATTTAAATTTGCTGACAGACTTTTTCCCAATTTGTGTTTTTTTTTAATTTTTTTTATGGTAGATTGGGAAACATAGTTAGGTTGATCCTGGAAAAGAAGTGTCCTGTCACTTGAAGCATGAAGCAGGACCTGCTTAGGAACATGCAGCGATTTCATTTGGCACCACAATGTAAATGGGGAAAGAAACAAATTGGTAAAATGTCATGTCCCAGTCTGAAGCAGAATTATGCTTTCAGCTTAAAACACTAAACACATTTAAATATCCCAAAGTGCTTGGACACTTGTTATCAGTTATTATCAATCCAAAGTTAACAATAAGAGGAGCTAATATATATCCTCTGATACATACTTAGAGGAGAGCTCATGAATACAACAGACTTTTACCTTCTAATTTGTTATGCAACTGTGGCCACACAGCTGACTGACAGGCGCCGCATGGCCGTGTAAATGAAAATTGAACAAGACAAACTTGCAATGTTTTTTTTTTTTCTTTTCCCCCATTTCCTTTTCTATTCAGTCAGAGCCACTTATGCATGCCTACTGAGACACACCACATCTTTAATTGGCTTGTTCCATCTTATTCAAATTCATATTCTAAATATCATTACGTTGTTTTTTTCCCCTCCATTCCATTAAAGTTGTGTGTTAAAACAAGCCCCTGAGACAGGACCCCTGAATGGCAATGTACCTTATCAAAAACACAGGCTGAGGAGGAGAATATTAAAGAGGGCCTGTGAGATGAAGCAAGTCTTGTTGTGAAGGCATCAGTGATGTTTACTGTATTTTGTACAACACTTTCTCTTTTTCAACATTTATCTTCATTTCATTCTTCAGTCTTTATAGACATCTTACAGTGTGGAAGCAAATAAAACACAGACTGTAATGATGTATTCATGCGTCCCTGAGGTGAATTGAGCAAAACATTACAGGCAGCATATCAGCATAAAAAAACAAAAATCTAAGCAAGAGCTGAAAATACAAGAGAGCTAACCTTTTGAAATAACAAAAGTTCACATATTTTTTGTTTATCAAACTCGGCTGAATCAGCGCTGGATGAGGTGTGATGTGTTTTCCGCTGCCAGCTTTCACACTGAAAGGACAATTTGTAAAAATCTGAGAAAGTAGCCTATTGAAGCAACATGTGCACTTCAGAGACGGTCTTCTTTTATTTACTGGCAATATGTGACAGTGGCCACAGATGGCTTGAAACGCGACAAAACACAGAAGAAGTCACACACATTTACAGCAACAACAACAAAAACTCAAACCAGACCAATTAGAAATTCACACACGCATATTTGTGTACGAGCTAACATCAGGTGCCGGAGATGATTAAAGATTTTGGGACTGGTATGGTTTGCTGGGGTCGACGTTTTTTTGTGCTGGATGATCCAGAGTTTATACCCGGAACTGCTTCACAAGGCAGCCACGGTGTGCAGAAGATGAATAGAATAAAAGTGATAATGGATTCAGGAAATAGGCGAAGGCTGAATTTAATGTGAGACTGCTGTGGGGTAGAGGTGGAAGAAGAGTGATCACAGTGTTAGGGAGTGACTGCTTCTGCATTCATTCAGCACCATCCAACACTGTGGCAGTGTGTCTGCAAGCAGGGAGGAAACTGGCCCGGCTCTGTTCTGCCATTTAGCTCCATATGGCTTTCTGCTTGGCATTCTGCTGCTCACATCTTCTGGTCAGACACATCTGGGATGAGGAGAGTCTTCAGACTTAATATACAGCCCAAGCAATTCAACTAGATTCTCTCCTCAGATTTTAATTTCCAAATATTAACTCTATGAACCAATTCCTCCCAGTGGCTGAAACATATATTTTCTTGAAATAATCGCCAAAAACACATACTTTATCGTTGAACAAAACTGTAAAAACAGGCGTTATTGGCAAAAAAATGAACTTTCCAATGGTCTTTGAATGGATCATCGGTTAGGACCGTTCTGTAAGAAAAAGTAACCTAATTAAGCTTAGAATTGTGATATTTCTGTCATATTTTTGAGGCATCCTGGTGTCTCAGGCTGGGAAGCACATACCACTATTGTTGGAAATGTTTACAACTGTTAATAATTATTTACTGTTAAAACTGTTACATTCTGTGAAGCTGTGATTGAGTCTGCTGAGACGAACTGAGAGTCAGACAGAACTGAAGGCTGTTTACACAGAGCTGAGAGGAGAGGACAGGAAAAGTTGTTAATATTTTAATATGTATCACATGCGGAGAATAAAGTTCTACCCTCAATGTTTGTGACACTTGTGGGCACAAAAGTGTTGTAAATACAAATTCCATTTTTTTAATTTATCCGAGAAATTAATTTGTTTTGTTTTGTCACGACTTAACTGCAAGAAACGCCCTGACACGGCTTGTGGTTCAGTAGGTTGAACTGCAGGATTCTCAATCATTAAACCCTGTTCACTGTCGACAAACAGCGTTCAAGTTTTCTGTGGTTATTATTGAATTGCAGGTCTCTAACCTGCTTTTGCTGCTGATTAGGTTGCAAAATCAGAAGCAGAAGTCTTCAGCACCTCTGACATCTACTCCTCCTCACAAAGAGGCCAATATATTTAATATTAATTTTCTCCGATATTCACTTGGAAGATTTTTATAATTTATCAGAGAAATGTAACATTATTGAGTTGTTCCCTTTTCCAGCCATGATTCAGCTGTGCCCATAGAGCTGCAGGACATGCATATTGCAGTCAGATACAAGGCCACAGTGAGTAAAATTTAAAAAGAGCAAAAAACACACGTTTTACCACCAGGCTCATGGTGAGAAAATCCGCCCCAACTATCGTCTAGCCTACAAATTACCTGCTGTCTGGGGAAAAAAGGATTGACGTGTTGCTAAGATGTCTTGACAGCGTTGTTAAGGCGATGGGCATGAAAAAACACTGAGCACACATGATTTCTGCCACAAATGAGACACGAGGCGAAAGATTGTATCTGAGCAGAAATGTCATGCTCTCCGTAATGTCTCCATCAATAGCAGTAAATCAGAAGGTGTTAATACGGCAACATTTTTGATAAGCCGAGAAAAGGGATCAGACACTTATCCTCTTCAGTGTTTCATCTGCTAATAATTGGTTGTTATTTTTGTCACATCTGTCAACAAATCACAGTTTAGAGGAAGGTGATGCTGATGTAAAGGATTAATTCTAAACGAAAAGAAAGCGGGAGTCGAGAGGGAGCAGAGAAAGCAGATATTGTGTGCTAATGTGAAAGAAAAGAAGCGAAAGGAGGAAAAAGTAAAAGTAGACAGCACAATCAAAGGATTGGGTTTAAATGAGCTTGAAGGCATAAATATTTTACTCCCCTTTATTTTTAAATAGTTGATGTGACTTATGAGCAGCTGTATGCGACTTGTTTGACTGTGGAGAACTTTCTTTAAAAGTTGGAAATACATAAATTTCCTATTCATGAGGGACCACGTCGAGGTAATGCTGAAGAAAAGCATAGCATCAGCTCCCTGATGGCAAGGAGGAGGGTAGGCTTGTGCTGACAATGCATGGCTAAAACACACAAACACACTCTGCTCTCGCTCACCATCCTGTCACAGGACGACTTCAGGTGAGAGATCCAGACTCTCAAGCTGGAGATACATTTTCACATGTTGTCTGTCTGAACACAAACACATACTATCCATCCAAACTAAAAGTCGAGAGCCACTGTCTATGGTCGCCCTGTAGTACCTTAAGAGATACAAGAATTAGAGGCTTGATGACAAATGCCAAAGCCACACATAGAATATATTCCAAAAATAACTAAAAACACGGGTGCAAACAGACAAAACAAGAAAATGAAGAAAACATCTTCAACAATTTGACAGCAGCATTAAGGAATAAAAATAAAAAACACAACCAGAGAGAGAATCGTGCTGCAAATAGAGAAATGTGCCTCAAAACCAGAAAAGTCAATCATACACAGAAATATGTTGCTAATTCAGACAACACAACCAAATACAGAAAAACACAGAAAAAGCAACCAAATAGAGAGTGTGCTGCAAAAACAGAAAAGTCAATCATATTCAGAAATGTTGGCAAATTCAGAAACAAATCCAAATACAGAAAGGCAGACCATCAGCAAAGAAAAAATGATGAAACACAGATGTGCTGCAGAAACATGCAGCCAAAACAGTAAATGCTTAAAATCAAAAGGTCTTGGAAAAAGTACAGAAAATGCAACCAAATACAAAAAGGAATAAATAAAATCAGAGAAAAAGAAATGTATTAAAATATAACCGGAATTTCAAGGGAACTCCTTGATTTAATCCCAGTATTCCCTACATGTAAAAGCACAGCACAGACCCTGATTTACTGCCAAAAGAGAGCAACATTATCTTATAATCTGTATCAAAGCAGTGGAATGGAGTCTGGTGATATGTGGCCTGGCCTAAATTACCACCACCTATTAATAATCAGCCATGACATGAAGATATTAGGGCTGTGACAAGACCATTTATGTCAAATCCTTTGTCTAACCCCAATTACAAGCCACATTATGATTCATTTACTTCAAACAAAGGCCTTCCCATATGAGACGAGTAATTCTTTTTAGATTAAGAACCGTCTTTTCAAAACCTACATATTTTTTCTGGCATGATAGGGTTGTGTACCATGTCAGGTTTCCTCAAATCACATTTTCTACAGAAATTACATCTGGAAGACGGCATCCTTGCTTTGGATTCTAGTCACGAGGATTGAATTCAAATCCTCCAGGGTTTATTATTGGTTCTCTGCGACAAACAACATCTTTTTTTTTATATCTTCTGCCTTAATTTTCTATTTTCATTCTCAAAGGAAATAAAACATTTATTTAAAACATTTGTTGAATCACTTATGCATAAATTCACATTTTTCTGTCTTTTTTTTTTTCCTGATTTATAGCATTCTGATTGGTTATACTGCTTAAAAGACAGGTATGACTTGTTCCCACTTCTAGCCATGATTGTGCTGATTCCACAGAGGTTCAGGACTTAATTATTGCTGTGAAATTCAAGGCCACAGTGAGTAAAATATAAAAAACAGATTGTGGTTCAGTGAGTTTTAAATGTGTTGTTTAAAACTTAGTTCATTCATTTCATTCCTAATTATTTGGGCTGATTTCTATGTGAGAAGAAACTTGTTGTCGGATGTATGAATGTGAATGACAAAAGCCACTTTGACACCTACATCAGACACATGAGCAACACTGTCCTCACTTTATCTGTACAGTATGCCAATCTGTGACTGGAAATACCAAGTTTTATTGACCATTTTCATGCAGGAAAACATAACATTTTTAGTGATTCATTTTTCAGAATTTATTACACATAAAATATCAACTCTGCAACTTGCGGTGGCATCAAAACAGAGCCTAATGCACTGTGAAATATCAGATAACACCCACCCAAAATCACAGCTACTCCAAACAAGAGCCACTTGAGCTGCCAAATGTCACACAATTTCTCCTCATGAGCATGCAAATGTATTCAGCTAGGTACTCCACAAGCTAATCTACTCTTAAAGTGTATACTGTACCTGCTGTGTAAGTGCTTTTTGTGTATTGTTGTTTAATTATGGTATTTAAAAAATGGAACTACAAACACAGACATGTTTGATCACATAATAGAGATAGATACACATATAAATAATGGCTCATTATACATAGATGATAAAATGTTTCATGTGAACATTGAAATCCACATGATACACATGCCTTTAACACACTGGTTGGAAAATAAAATCCACTATAAAGGTAATTTTTCATTGTCTATTATAGAGTAAAAGATTATGTTATGATGTTGGACTTTTCTTTTAAAATGTTGTTGATTATTTATTTTTTTAAAGATGTGCCTATGGTCCACCAGGTAGGAGGTGTTCTTTTGTTGTTTTAAATGTTTCTTCTCTTTACTATGTTTAATTTTTTTTTTTTGTATTCTGTAGAGATGATTCAAATATATTGAAGATATGGGTTCCAGTGTTTTCTAGGTTTTTTTTTTTTTTTAGTTTGGATTGTATGTGCTGGAGCTTTGCCCAATCCTAACAAGGCTGAACTGTAAACTTTACTGTATCTGTATCTTTATATGAGCATTTTATAGCCTGCATCTGGTACCGTCCACGGAAAAACCCACACAGCTAATTATTTTAACTAGCCCCATCATTTAGTGCACTGCTGTGTCTCAAACTGACAAACCTACATCCAACACTGCCCTTTACTTCTCTCAAACAGGAGGCATTTGTCTTCTAAATGATCAGCAGACATTTATTCCTACCATGCACACATGGACTCACACACTTTTGTGCATGTGGAGCAGGTTTGTAAGCTGTTCCCCTTATTAAGGTGGAGTTGAAGCTACAGACCTCCTGCTGCGGCTGAGTGGGAGTGCAGCCTCTACAAACATCTCCAGCTATCTCTTTAGTCTTTTCATCTCAGTGTACACATGCACGCACACACACAGACACACACACAATAACATCACCTGCCCTCTTGCCCGCATTATCAAAGTACATAGGTTAATAACCATATGTTTGCAGTCTGTTTTTTAAAGTGTGTGTGGGTCAGGATGTTAAAGAGGTTTAAAATAATAATAGTATAATATATGTTTTTATAGAATATGGTTGAGATTATGGTAATTATTTTTTTGGTGTTTAGTACAAAACATGATAAACCAGAATGAGCATAATATCCAAAAGAAGTTACATTTCAAGTATCAATAGAGTCAAATATGGTATGTATAGACAATGGGATTATCTAAACATTTGCATAAGAAAAAGGACAAAAATTATACGCTAAAACAAACAACATATTCACAGTTTTCACTTCATGACAATCAAATTGAAAATTAAGATCCTCATAAAAGGCAAAAACATTCTAAACCCACTAAATACACAGTAAAATGAACTCATTAAACTAACAGTCAGCCCAGAATAGCAGCAAAACACAACCTGTCTGCATGTGCAATAAAGGTCAACATATTTTATTAAATTTGACAAGAGGGTAGCATCCAGCAGATGCATCAAATATATTTTTCCCTCTATATATACTCTCCAGACTTCTCGAATATAAAAGCTGCACTTCAATACAAGAGATACATACAGTAGATAGACCCAGTCATGCTTTCCAATCGTTCCTCTCAGGCCATAAGTTGGAAATGTATTTGTGAGTGTGTATGTGTGTTTTTGTGAGAAAGGGAGAGTAATCTCTCCAGACCATTTCTTCCCCTTTGCTGGATTGCTGAGAAGAACACTCCACTGGTGAGTGCACATGTGAGATGGAGCACTGGGAGCTTGCTTATAAAGTAAAAAGTATAAAGCAGGCTCTTTATATAATACCTTCTGATCGCTCTGATACTGTAGTGATGACAGGAAAGACATAAGGGTTGGGAGACTTGAACTAAAAGAAAGGGGTATGGCAAGAAAATCTAGTCCTCTGACTACAGCTAACTTGGGACGCTTGGAAAAATATCAATAATGTGTGGCATGTCCCGGTACACCTTTCTAGATCTGAGCTCACAGGTGTAGGCTGTACACCTGTTCTATAGTTCGGTAGGTAAAACTATGTAGAGAGAGCTGGGGTGGTGCCAGCTTATGGGAAATGGCTCCCCTTTGGTGGAGCCACAAACACTTAGTTTTCTAGCCTATTTCTTAATGCAGTATGCTTTGTTCTCTTTTGATGATGATAATAATGAGTCAAAAATGGGTTCTGAAGAGCAGCATTTGTCAGATTAAACCTTA
>JAOWBC010000182.1:14806622-14825917 GCA_028566105.1 Hypoplectrus providencianus
GTGTGTGTGTGTGTGTGTGTGTGTGTGTGTGTGCATGCGTGTGTGTGTGTGTGTGTGTGTGTCTTTGGGTTTGAGTACACACAGTTTGTTTAGCACGTGTGCATGTGTGTCAGTTGGTATAGGAAGAAACCATTGAGAGTTTCCGTCTGTTTTCCACCGTCACACTGTGAATGTCTGAGCCACAATTCCACAGGTCATCTCTTACAGATGGCTCCCCAGCCTACAAGCACTCTGTCTGGGGGAAGGACCTCAATGCCCCCCCTCTGGTGCCCCGGTGCTCGGGCTTGGAGCTGCTCGGTGCCCAGATGGAGTGTGCAGTCGCCTCTCATATGCATCCATCCATACACACTGACACGCACACACCGACACACAAACAGTCACATCCCCTGAGCTTGCTTGATTTCCTGCCCTACTGCCTACAATGTTAGGACCTCGTTTTGTCCTCACTTCAACCTATCCACCTTCTGTTGTCTCTCGTCTAGCATAGGTCTGCATGGTGGGACTTTTGTCCATCCACAGTGTGAGTTTGGATAGGATAATGGGCTGCTCAGTCTACCGTCAGATCTTTTCCGTGTGCTTCATTCATGCGCTAAACTGGAAGCCCGACCTGAAGACTTAAACAGTTCTCTAATAGCTAATAACAGACAGGGTTTTTTTTTTTTTTTTTTTTACTGTCTTTTGATTTCATTACACAACCTTTTTCTCCTCTTGGGTTGGATCCAGTATTCCAATATTGATCCCAACACGCTTGTTCCCATCATATTCACTCTTTCTGCTTCTAACTGCAGGTGCAAAAATACTGAATATCCTTTAGAGAAAACTTCCTTCTTTGTGATACTTATCCTCACTTTGAAAGACAGAATATTGACGCCTAAAGAAAAGCTATGCATTGAGCTGACTTCATCCAAGGACTGCTCTTCTATTATTCAGCGAATAGCTCACCAGTGAATTGCACAGGTATGCGAAAGGTTAGCAGGCTGTGCTGTTTGAGAGATTCTAAGCACAGACTTGCTCTAAGTCTGTTTTTAAATCGATAACATTAGAATACAACACCACAAACCGTTCAAGCTCGGTTGGGTTACAACCATATGGAAAGTACAGAGCCTCCGAGGGTCTTTGAAGGGTTGAGGCTGTGCTTATATCATTAGAGGGAAATCTGCAAGGTTGGATTGCTCATCTTCAAAGAAGAATACCCCACTCGCCGAGCACATAATTAATAATTCATTCAGGCAAACAAACAAACATTGATCTTAGAGAGTATACCTTTAAAGCAAAAAAGGCACACACTCACATCAGCACAGTGTGAGTGTGTGCATTTGCGTCAATACAACCACAAAACCTTAGTAAGTAAGAAGTGTTCGACTAGCAGCTGCTACCTTATCAGGAGAAAGTGTCATGGTAATAATTTATTACTCTTTCCTTGCATTCTTTTGCTAGTGCATCACTTTTCACACATGCCGCAGACGCGCACACGCACACACGCCTAGCACGCTACTTCTTGCCCTTTTAGACAGACACTACAAAGGTGCCTTCCAATACAAATCAATTAAATGGCTCTCGTGAGAGAGCTGCGACATTTGCAGTTAGTGGCTCTCTCCGGCAGGCAAAGAGGGGGAAAGACAACGCAGCCTGTCAGCTCTGCCAAATTTGTATTTCTGTGTAAAGGAAGTCGTTTAAAGCCCTGACAACGGCGGCGTGCACGTGAGATCAGGTGATGCAGGAGATTTGCAGCAGGGATGTGCTGTATTGCCAACTTTAACCCTCAAAGTCATATTTAAAAATAATTTTCATCAGGGTTTCGTGATATTGACAATTCCAGCATCAGTTGAAGGCAGCTTTACAGCAGCGAGAAAAGCAACTTGCAAGAATATGCATCAAGCAAGTTCCACACAAATTTATTTCAACAAGCATCCAGCTGTTACACCAACTCTTGGACAGTTAGGGTCATTTGTTTACTTACCCCTGGTTGTTTTCAGGCTCAACTTCCCTGCTGTTTGTTTAAATCCAATGGCACTGGCCCCACTTTAAGAACTGGATTACTCGCTCTTTTACAGCATCCCTTAAAGAAAAGACATTGAAGACGGCATGGAATGGATCTGAAATTTCATCATTTATTAAATTTAGTTATTTTTAGATTACTATTCAAAGCTTAAATAAGGCAACAATGCCTTTAAATCAAGGATTTAACCGTGCAAAAGTATGCACAATTTCATACACATGCAAAAGAAAAGAAAATCATCAAATGACTGCCCACTTTTCCTCTCGTTCTCTCTGTATGTTACTGGAACCTTCCAACCCCAATGCCTGATGAAACAGTCACAGTCACTGCTAATGTCACGCTCTACAATATCCTTCTTTTTGGATTGCTCATCCTATTGTTGTGTCGGCTCTGACTCACTTTAACTACACGCACCCACCCGTTCCATCAGAACCACACACACACACACACACACAGCACGAATGAATGATTCTCACATACATCCGACTCCGCTACTCACAAAGAAGCAAGTGCTACAATCACCCAGCACTCCATCTTTCCGTCTCCTTGTGCCTATGTGTGTGAATGCACCCACTGTGACACATGTATATAAGCCAATTCTTTTTGGCAGCAATCACAAATAATTAGGAGATGAAGAGTTCCGTTCACACAGACTACGCCCTCTGACAGCGCTCCACAGGCAGAGCTGCTTGTCTTTGAAAATGAGTGCACTGAAATTTTTGCATTTGCATGTTTACATAATCAAGGTCATCCCGTTCAATCCTATCAAGCCTGCACCTATTAAAGGGATAGTTTGGGGATGTTGGACATTGAGTTTTCTGAAATGCTTCTGAGCTCTGGTGTTGGAGTTCTGTTTGTCTCGGAAGAGAAACAATACTTCAGGGTTTTACTCCACAAAACTATGTATACACTAACAAGAAGCCCATTCCACCACAAAACTATGGTCGTCATGCATATCAGAAACCAATCTTTGGCACTATTACGTTTAGTTAATATAACTGTAAATACAACAATAGTATGCTATATTACCACGCCCTGGTAGCTAGTACAGTTTACAGGCAAACAGCACAGCTTTTTCATGAAACAATATACTACTAAAATGAATACATGACCTTTTGACCCCACAAAAATGACTATAGGGTCTTTTAGACTGTCCTCAGCTATTATCTTGCTGATGTAGAAGTAATGATTAGACACAATTCAGAGTTTAAATGTAACACTTGAGTCATCACCCTCGTATCTACTTCACTGAGTGCATTTATGTGCATTTATTTACTGTTTAAACTGTCTCTTATAACAAACCCCAAACCTATGTCAGTGATTTTCATTTTGACAAATTCTCATGAGTCATTATGGGTGGTACTGGCAATTGGCCTTTTCTGTCACTAAGGTGGGAGATATTTTTGGACCTTTTAGTATAGATCTAGTTTCTTGAAGCAAAATCTTGTAGTTTACCCTCACATGGTTCTACATAAAAGATGTAATATTACCAACATAATGCTCTTAATTTGTAGGATTTTCACCTTTGGATAGTTTACACTAGTTTGGCATTGCGCACAAGAGTATATATATTTTAACACTGTTTAACTTCCCTTGTATTTTAGAGAACAACGGAATAACAATCATACTGTTTTTCAGACATTTTTTCAGTTGTAGCCTCTCTGCTCGTGCAATTTTAACAATGTGATGACAGGCTCTTGCTGAACCAGTGGCGGTCTGGTACAAATAGGTACCCACGCGATTGCTTTCTCATGTCTGTGTTTATAGAACTAAGACAGGACATTATAGGGACAGACAATGACCCACTGTGGGATTTACGGGAGGAGAGCATTGAAAAATAAGAGGGGGGAAAAAGACAGTGATGGATTGACAGGCAGGGACAGACAGATGTGGAGTGATTGGCATGGGGAGAAGCGGTGATTGATAGGCATAAAAAATGTAACTGATAGCTTTGACAGCTTGGTGGTGGGGGTGGAATGTGTGGGGGTTGTAGCTAGTCACTTGACAATACGTCAGAAGTACAGTATGACGGTCTATTCACTTCCCTGCTGACCCATTCACACAACACAACACACACACTCACACACACGGATAGTGACTGAGAGAGAGACCATTCTCAACACACAAAAAAACCCACTTTCTCACTTCACCAGCCCTCACTTTCTGCTGTCTACCCTCTTCGGCCTCACCAATTACAGTGGACTGACTTATGCTTTGTGCTGGATATAAACAGCGGCCTCTCATCTACAATCAATGGCAACACTTAGACCAATTAGCCAAGCCTGAGGAAAGGGCTGGAGCTGCACAAGAGCACGCTCAAACACCACTAAGGGTTCAGATGGCCATCGAGGCTTTCCATCAGCGGGAGAATTAATAACTGGAACGATTGTTTGAGTGCTTGTGAGAGACTTTCGGAACCATTTCCATCTATATTAGCTGTTTATTTGCTCCAATCTGACACTTTTTGCCCAAAATAGTCCAAAACAAAGACTTGCAGTGATGTAAATAGGATTAGCCAGATACAAATCTCTGCTTCCTGAATCACAATTACAAGAATTAATTCCTATCACAGTGTGCCGGAGAGGTAAGGACTTATTTTGGGCACACAATTTTGGCAGGGAAAGGTACATAGAGTACAGCACAACAGAGAGCGAAATTCTCATCTCTGTGAATGTCTGGTGTGTGTGTGTGTGTGTGATGTGTGTATTTCCGAGCGTTAGTGTGTGTATTTCTGTCAGAATTCTTCTCCATCTCAGTAAACCTCTGTAATTACATCCCAACAGAGGGAGGAATTAAACCCAGTTTCATCTATTGGGATGATGAATATGACAGCGTACTGTTATATAGACTTCATATCTGCAGACAAACACACATAAATCTCCGCCTGTGATGGTGCTGCTCTGAAGGCTGTGTAATTAAACATTGTTATATGAGAAAGTGAATTAATCTATAGTCTGTGAATGTGCCATCGGGATACGGTTGATGGCAGGCTGTGTTAGAGAGAGGATGATTTAGCTGACGAGGCTGGTCATATAAAACCTGGGGGACTCAGTTGACGGTGAGCAGAAATGGAGTATAATTTGCGAGGTTCCTAAATGATGCCACTTTATTCATTTTTCAGGGATGAGTGTCATATTGATGGAACAAAGAAAGTCACAAAGAACATGATAGAAGTCAGAAAGAATGGAGAAAACAAGGGCACATGGCGAGGACTGCAGATGTTTCAGAGTCTATAGAAAGGCATTTCTTGTCACAACCCGCTGTGATACTTAAGTACTGAACTGGTGAAACCTCGTGGAAATGATAAGTAGTGTGTCCCTGCTGTGTAGATATGGACATAATGTTGTAGGTGACGGACTGAATTGGAGATATGCAGCTGCTGACCTGCACCTTCCACTGATTACAGCCATGAATGATAACAGTCTTTATCTAGACTTTGTCAACTATAATGCACTTAAATATAAACGGTTTTAATGGTAACATGACCATTTAATGATAACATGGGTGCTCAATAATTCTTTGAGTTTAGGGCTTTTTTTTGATGTTTAAAGATGTTCGTGTTTCAGTGTTTGTTTTTCGTTTCAGCACATACTCACCATTATATCTGATGTTTAAATATATAGATATTTTCAATTTCACATACTGGATGAACATTGAACACAAAAGCACACACACAAACACACAAAAATCTTACTTGAAAATTATTGTTTTATTGTTTTTTACTTTGGAAACAACCATGCTCAATTAAGGATGGCAATGTGACCTAAAGGTTGCAAATATAACAACAACATTAAAGAAAGAATAAATATAAAAAGCATTTACACTTACAATAAAACAAAATTAATTTAGGAACAGTGTAATTCAAGATAGACTTAAATGTTGAAACTGCAAAGTGACACAGGACTGATTAATCCGTGGTAGGCAAGTTTTTCCATTTATTTAGTCCTATGTTCCCTACATGTCTGGTGTGTGTGCGCAAAACACAGTTTCAAAGCCTGCAGCAGTCGAACGACAGGCTTCTGATTACTTTTGCCTGCACAAACACACATAGCCACAGTTAATTTTACAAATACTACTAGATTACTTGTTAGGATACCTGGCAGGAAACCAATTATACAGGGCAGTCTGTCACAAAAATGGAAATGAATGCAGTCAACCAAGAGGCAAAGCAATCGTGTTGTACCTAATGATCAAGATTAAAAATGAAACATGTTGCCTGATAGAAACTTAAATCTAATTAGCTGCTAGTAATAATATTCAACATTCTTGAAATTCACTCTTGACGATCATGCTCCAAAGTTTGAAACTTTGATTGCTCACATAATTTTTTTTTTCGATAAGTTTTGAGCTTCTTAAAAAAAAAAAAACAATTACTGTAAATGTGCGTGCACATATGTCTGTGTGCACGTCCTTTTTGCAGCAGGCTGCAGACCTATGGGAGCCAATTAGAGTGTAATGTTGGAGATGACAAAAGAGACTCAGTTTAGTCCGGCCCACCCGTCTCTGCCTTGTATCCCCCTGGCTTGATAGCCAAACAGAGGTTTAATAAGAGAGGTGTCTGGCACTCTCATCTCCTCTCAGACACACAGGAAGCCCAGCGGTCACAGAGTTTGGGTTTAGATGAGGTCACTGCCCCCGTGGGCTCAGCTGGAAGAAAGGAGACAGTGAAATAAATGGACAAGAGACTGTAGAGGAGAGTGTTACTGGGATGAAGCTCGCTGTGTGTCTCCGAGATATTATACAACAGAATATGGGATGAGATTGCAGATCAAATGTGTCCTATATAACTGAAAGTTGAACCTGTCTATCCTGTGGGAAAACGAAGGAGAACAGATTCACCTTTACCTCCATTTTTGGAACTTATTTAGATGGTTATTTTGATGACTCAGGAGGAGTGACTAAAATACATAAACAGATGGACACTGATGCATATTTTATATTGTGTGGCAAGAAATGTGGTTAAATTAAAAGCTTTGCAACCTTATGCAAGTAAACCAGGGAGTGGATTGTATAATTATAAGTATCTTGTTTCAGATTAGCATTAACATTTTCTGTATTATTAGATAATCATATACTAACAATCCAGCAGTCTTGAGAAACTTTTTGAAAGGTCTTTATTGTTCCATACCCGGACACTCTGAGCTCAGCAGGTGGTGGTGGTGCAGCAGCAGGTACTATAATGCAGACCAAGAGGAGTGAGCACTGATGACACGGCCATATTGCAGAGAGAGTGCATTACAGTGAGTACAGCATCTCATGTGACCTCTCATCATGCGCCTGCTCCGGCTCTCAGGCATCCCCACACTGCATTTTGTGCTTGTTGCTTATGATATAAGAAGTATACGTTCATATACCACAGTCTGAGTTAATACTCATGTCTGATTGGCTGCAGGGTTTAAATTAATTCCTGGGAATGGACACTTTCAAAGCGGTTCCAGCTAAACTGTCTGTGTGACTTTTAAATGAATGCTATGCTTGCTATTAGTAACCATAGCAACAGGGACATACTCAAAGCCTCCGTTTACAATTTTCTCCAACTATTTACAAGACTTAAGTGTAGTCTGTCTGTGCCTGATCCTCTGAACACCACAGGATGGAGACTTTAACACACACAAGCTGAATGTATCACACCGCCCCTCTGACCTGAAACGATCCCCCCAGAAACTCTAACTAAATTACTAAAAACCATTGATGCAGTTTTATTTTAGTTTTTGCATTAGAGCTTTATTTAATGCATATGACTATATATATATCGCACTGTGTTTCCACATGGATTCTTACTGTCACTGTATGCCAGAAAAGCTATAAACAAGTGTCTTTTCAACCAATTAATTAATTTTTAAAGAGACATGGTTTGCCTTTAGAAGAGCAGAGGTAACTGGTTACTTGATTAATTAACAGAATTATTGATGATCGATAGCTGCACCTAACACTGCTTCTTCATTACAACAGTCCAGTACAATGCCAGCATCACTGCTGGTGTACCAAACCATAAAATAATATCTGCACTATGCAACCTCAATACAGAACAATGCTATGCTGCTACAGGGTTTTTGTTTTGCAAATGGGAATAGGAGTGAAAACAAAAATGGCCTCCACGTCTTGATCTGTATCTCTGTTTTCACATGTTCGAAGCCAAAGTTAATTTAACTTTTTAATAATAATAAAAAAAAGCCTTATCAACAAATTGCATTGCAAAAGAAATAATGTTCAATTGAGAGCTTAAGGCACAGTGGGTGTTATGTATTAAGTGGAATACTAAACTGCACGAGCAGATTACCTTTACTCTTCCATTTGTGCTCGCTCATAATTTCCTTTACGGTCCATTTTGCCTCAAGTTGCAACAGATGGAAAGAAGTCAACTGTTTGTACTGCTTTCTTCTGATAAAGCGGTTTGTAAAGTCCAACAGTACACATGTTACAGATAAATGGCATTGAAGCAGCATCGTGTCCTAATGTTTGTCTGATTTTCCAATCAGTCCTTTTCTCGTCCAGCTACATTATCTCGGGAAACAAGCCAGAATTCCCCAGAGGCATCGCTTCGCATCCCTTTTGCAGTGGGCTCCACGAGCCTCTGTTCTTCAGCTGGCAGAGTGAAGGTCTCCGGCAGCCGAGACAGTTGGGAAGCATCTAAAGTCTTTCCATCACTCAGTGTGTAACTGCAGGTTCCTGCTGTGTCACTCTAGGCTCCCTCAACTTGGATTTTCCTTTTGTTTCTTTCAGGTTGTCTTGCACACAAAGCTTGTAGGGTGCACTGAGAGGCTTTTTGTATGTCTCGCAGGAAATGTTGTAGCTTTGATCTTTGCAGCCAGGAGTAAGGACTGTAAAATCATCAAGGCTTTGGCTTTCTGTCACATTGAGTGGCTGATAGTGGGCTGTAAATGTTAAAGACCTCACAGGTGTCATAATCTGCATTGATGGATGCCTTACTCAACAGAAAGGACATTTTTTGACCTGACACCTTGTTGAATTTCAGGTGTCTCTTTTTTTCAAAATGACAGGCTGCAGTTTGGATGTGTCTGATATTCCAGTTGGAAAATATCCAAGCAAATCAGCTGGAAACTGTTGGCTTTTCTACCAAATTATGTTATAATAACCAAAAGTCATAGAAAGGTAGTAAGAGCAGCACCTGTAGTCTTGGAGGGTTTTGTTGGTCGGTTGGTCAACCACCTTCTTCTAGACTAAAATATCTCACAACTGTCAGTTAGATTGTCATTACATTATGTATAATGGTTGATGCAGAGTTTCCGGTTTCCTAGAGGCTAAATCCTTCTTCCTATGGGTATCAATTGCCTGTACCAGGCCACCAGGTGGCAATGCATTGTTTGTTTTGATTGAAGAATCTTGAAAGTCATTGGAGAACTTTCGTTTTAATTTAAACAGATATCCCTGGTGCCAAGAAGAGAAATCCCAATGATCTTGGAGATACTCTGGTCGTTCCTGTCCTGTCAGCAACAGGTAAGAGTTTTACTTTTTCACCAAGACTTTTTTTTTTTTTTAGTTTTAGGTTGTTGTTTTTTTATCTATTACCACTGCAGAACTTGATGCATTCTAATCAGAAAATCCTTTTTTGGTAACATAGACAACATTGGAAACATCATACCAGCTTGTTATCATGTTAGCATTGTCATTGTGAGCATATCAGCACATTATAGTCAGCATTAACAGCTTCAAAGAGCCTTAAAACCAGACACATTATCTTTAGGAAGCGGTAATCATCTGAGTGATGTTGCTGTGATGGTGAACATAAGTTGCGTTCTGTAATCTTTAGTTGCTCCATCTGCGTTCAAGTCTTTGCATGAAACAAAACACCTATCAGCAAAGGAGCACTTAGTAATTGGTTCCCTGCATCCACAAATCTGTTCCTTCTTTTAAGTCTTGTAATTTTTCACATTTGGCTGCCATATTATGTTATGGTGAGACATTCTAAACTGCACTGTCCTTACATTTTATGACTAAAAGAGGGTTGGTATTGATCTACCATTGCTTTTCTTTTACTTCCTGCACAGTGTGACCTTCTGTTGCTCTAGTTCTTATATGCCTGTGCTTTTAAATTGAATTTCAAATGTTTCTGTAAAGTGTCTGTTAGCATCCGGGAAATCGCAAAAAAAAAAGTATTATTATTTCTACTTTTACAAACTGAGGAGACTATGGGCTCTCTGAAAGGATGAAAACAAATTCAAAATCTAAAAGCATGCTGAAAAAAGTAAAAATGAGTCATAGGTTCTGGTTATACTTGTTCTTAAAAGCCATTCAAGTAAATTACTCTCATAATCACATAGGCTTACATACTAAAAAGTTCATGCACCCTCTGGGCTTTTAAAGTAGATAAACATGAACAATTATAGAAAAGTTATCCTTGGTCCATGCACATTAATATTGAAGGCATATTTAAGCGCATAACATGGACTGAGCTAAAGCGTAAATTACCCTCATTCCATCCATCCTACCTGCCGAATCTTCCCCCAAACATACTGAACATGGCAGTGAGGAGATTTTAGTGGTTAGCCTTTTGTCCTATACTTCCCAAACTATTTCCATTATCTTAAGGTCAGAGGCGGCCTCTGCCTGCCGGCTGCAATATTTATCAATCAAACAGGTCTGAGACAACAGAGAAAAGTGGAGTGGCACAGCAAAGAGCACTTAGCCTGGATAAACAGGCGGCTAGTACCATGGATCACTGCACTGCTAAGCCTGTCACTAGGAGAGGGGCTAGAGGGAGACAGAGAGGGAGAAACTCCGGACACAGTGTATGTGTGTGTTAATGTGTATGTGAGTGAGGCTTTGGGGAGAAACACAGGCCTGGTCAAAATGTCATCAGCGTGCCAGCTTATAGCAGCTTGAAAGGCTTAGAGTTGTGATATTTATCCTGTGGGCTTTGGCAGGGAGGTGGACTGGGAGAGAAAATATCTGTAATTTCATGGTGTCTTCAGGGGAAATTTGATTTCAGATGGCTGGCAGTCTGATAAATAGGAACTGCTGCCTGCAATCCTTTCCTAAAGGGATGGAAGAAAGGGTACAAGTCTCCCTTACATCTGAGTCGGTATGAGTGTCAATGTTTGTTTGTGTGTGTATTCCTACAGACATGTTGTGCGTGTACATCCACAAGCTGGGAAAAGCTGATCTTTTATGCATGTTGCAGTGCTTCTCTGCACAGAGTAGCGCTTCAGCATGGATTTCTTTTTTTTTTTTGATTGACTGGATTGGTTTTGATTACCCCCTACAGTGCACTGTTTTTTTTATATTTCTATTGTCCCTTGAGACCACTTGTTCAGGAGTTAAGTAAGGTCAGAAATTCTTCATCTTTTTTTATGTGACTGTATTTCATCCTGTCCCTCTGTGCCTCCGACAGCCCATACTGTCGGTTCTCGCAGAATTAAAACCAACATCCGCACAATCTCATCATGAATCTTTAACGATGAAATCATATCCTATTAATTCAATGGAGACCTCTAAAATTCAATATGGTGTATAAACAATTAGATATCCCTGCCCATCTTTTCTCTCTATTTATATTTAATGTGACTCTTCACACAGTCGAGGGGAGGGATACGGAGATAATAAGAGGGAGCCGAGAGTAGAAAGCAGTTAAGAGGATGAGAAAAGAGGAGAACGAGAAAATCCTCATTTGGTTTGCCTACACACTTCATTATGGTGGATCAGGCCCGTAAATACAGTAATAGCTAAGTACTGATAAACAGCTCTTGCTTGATTAGTCCTCATCCCTTTCTCTTTTGTTTCACAGCTTTTTTTTTTTATATATACCTGACATGCACTACATCAAGATTCAATCCTCTACGTACTGTTCAACATCCCAAAACATGAGTGATTGCAACAGAGGTGTAATGTTTTTTGAAGCACTCACATGCTGCCAATTAGATCAGGTACTGTGCAAACAGTGAACGCCAACTCTGGAAGAGATTCAAAAGGAGCATGACCTTATTTCCAGTGAAAGAGGCAGTGGGAGGCAGAAAGGATGGATTTAGCAGCTCTCAAGTAGAAACAGCTGACTTTGACTCCGGTGCCCAATAACAGGTCTATTCTCCTCATCTGCCAACAGCTCCAAATGCTTCTGAAAAATGCTGCTGATGCTTGTGAGCAGTCAAGGCCATGATTCTTTTTGCCAGCAAGTCTTGCCCTAATAGCATTTCACATAGTGCCACCAGCATGTTTCGCTTTCAAGAAGAGGGTAAGAGGCTGTGGTCAGAGGAGAGGTTATGTGGTCTAGGTGGTAATTATTGGTGAGAGATCAGAGGGTTAAGACACAAATGGAAGTTTAGATCTTTAAAGAGAGTATGAAAAAAAAAGCTGAACCTTAAGCTGATTTGACAATAGACATGTCTATATTATTATAGTGCTTGCGTACCATGCTCTGAAATAATCCTCAGCTTGCATTAAAATGTTTAGTCAAAGTGAATATCAGACAACTAAATGCCAAAACATGGGAGACCACTTCCTATTTCCTTGTGATAGAAATGATGACAGAAATGGACAAATGCCTCCACCAAGCGAAGACACATTTGGACGCCTGACAGGCCTCTGTGCCTAGTTTATTTTTTTTTTTTTTTTTCCCCCAACACATATTGGGGGAACCATTAGCGCTCCACATATTAAAGGCTACACATTGAACTATTTGCATTTTTACAACCTCTTCTGTACAAATTTTAAGCTTTGTTTTGGCTACTTTTACTAATGGAGGTATCTTGAAGGATGATCCATTCAAGGACTGTCAGAAAGTTCAAACATTGACAGTAATGCTTGTTTTTACATATTGTCTCTCCTATAAAAAAGTGTATTTACTGCATTCAGAAAAACATACTTTTCAAAACGCACATGAATGAGGATAACTTGTAATTTCACAATGAGCCCAATCGTGTATTTCTTTATTTATATTGTGCGTGATCAGGTTTCTGTTGAGCAGGTCAGGTCAACAGGCTTGTGCTTAAACGGCTGCTCTTTAATGCCATTTAAATCGAATGGGATCACTTGTTTGAAGGTTACCTGTTTAATTGCCAACACCAGTTTAATGAGGGCCATCAAACCCGTGTGACATTTATTTCTGTCCCTCTTGTAAATTACTACCATGCATCTGCTAAATGTCTGACCAAATCCAATGTGAAAGAAAGTCAGAAATTCACATTTTTATACAATGTATTATAATATACAAAATCCTTCGAGCATAGTTGTTTGTTAGAGTGTCTAACATGAGGCATGGCGGAGCACAGGCCCTCACAGAGCAGGTGTTATTTCCCCTGAAAAAGCCAAACACTTGCACACGCATAACACATACTTTCACCTCTATTATCATTAGCTTCATACAGTTCTAGCGTATAATTTTCTTTGCTGTAATCTCTAGGTCAATCACGTACAAAGCCTGAGTGTGGATTCACAAAGGCACACACAGACACGCACACACTCACGTATGCACAAATTTATGAGGCTTTGATGTAAGCCGTCCCCGTAATGATCAGGGCTTTGCTCATCTCATTTCCTTGATTGAAGCTGTACAGCAGCATAAATTATTCATTCTCATGTATATTGCAATGTTTCGAATCATGTTTTTTAGATTTCAGTTTGATCAGTCAATTCGGAACACATGTACACCTTTGCCAGGCTGTCTGTTCTAAATGTAAATCTGTTTTAGATTGATCCCTCTGTAAGACAGGTGACTCCGTGTGAACATCTGCGTCCAAACATCCGATAACAAACCGCTGTGTGACGGGGCTAATGAATGAAATCTAAAATGTTGCAGATATAGATTTTGTTTGTATGGCATTTTAGCATATTCCTCTTGTGCTCAACGTTGTTAAATGAACATATAAATGCATGCGTTAGCTCTGAAGTTCCTATTTTTGATGTGATCCTTTTTTATTTTTTAAGTCTTCCTGTTTTTTTTTATCACATGCATATAGTAGCCTGCAGTCTTTTCCTTGAAGTTCACACAAAAGCCTTTAAGCGCCACAAGGAGCTGCGAGTGAAGAAACTGCTAATACTTTCTTTGTCACTTGGCAAAGCCCATTCAACCTGCTGCCCGGGGCCTTCAAAGTCCCACTAAATGAGCTTTAAAAGCAGCACGCTTACACAAGGTGACATTCTAAGTTATTATTCATTCACACAAACAAGACGGCAATTAACCAATTAGAGCTTGTTAGTAACAGTGTGTCAAGGGTAATTGGTGAAAAAAAGTAGGAAGTTCACCCTCTTAGGTTATGCATGTGTTTAAGCCATTTCTTATTGTTTGTTTGTCTTCTTTGAAGCTGAAATGTAGCAGTTAGTTCAACTTATTCTGCGGTGCAACAATAACTGCTGTCCTTGATTCTGCCTGGGATAGAATGTTTTTGAGCTTGTTGACTTTGAATTTGGTTAGTGTGTTGTACCATGGGTAACTTTTATTTACAGGGCAAAGTGGAAAAAGGAAAAAGTCCATTGTTGGTCGTGAATAAAGTAAACCCCTTAATGATTTCACTCTCAAAAGTATGTTTAAAACATTGCCAAATATGCACTCTATTGAGAGAAGAACTGTAAAAGCAAAAAATCAGTTGTCCTTGAACAGCTCACAGGTTATGAAAATTTCCATTTGAGCTAAAAATGCTTGAAATTGTGACATTCCTGTGTTTACTCACTTTACTCCTCATGTCTCATTTAAAATTATGCCAAAAATGCCCATTTCATAGAAAAAAAATGCTACCAATCATTACTGTGAAGCAGTGATTGTTTTTTGTTTTTTTTTCCTGAGGTGACCTAAAAATTTCACTGAAAATCAGCCAGAACTGCATTTGAACATGAACTCTATTTACACAGATCAGAGAGGAGAGGACAGGAGAGGTTGCAGGTAAAAGTGTAAACAATATGTCAGTAAATATGTGGAGAGCATTTTTGTCCAATATTCACGACCAGAAAAGTGTTTCATAGATAAAAGGAATACAACTTTTTAGGGTTTATTATCATTATAATTGTGTAATTCTGCACAGAAGACGTGTTTGACTTGTTCCCGCTTCCCATGATTGTAACAATAAAGGTGCAGGACGCGTTTACTGCAGTGAGTAAAATGTAAAAAGAGCCAGAAACTTCTTGGGGTTCAGAGGGTTAGGCTTCGTCTTCGTTAGATGACAGTAATTACATCCTTCTTCAAGAACACGTGAAACTGTATTAAACTAGTTGCGCAGCGTCTTTTCTGAAATGACACATTATACAGATTGTATTGTCTCTGTCATCAGCAATTGCCCACAAACAACATTTGCATGAGTCCATCTGTTGCAGGTATCACTGATGAAAAGTGAAAACATGACAATATCAAAGCTTGTTGTCAGCACTAACCTTCCCAAAAAGTTCACCTTGTGTGTTTCCACATCAATTACAGCGAAGGGCATAGGTGTTGCGAGCTAAACGTGTCACTGAGTTCACGACAACAAGGCTTGTTTGTTTGCTTCTCTGGAATGCTGTCAATTAGACAAACAAGATTCACGCTGCTTTTTCTGAGGGGAAGCGGTGGGTTGCTGGTGGGCCGCTCCTGCATGTGTGTGGCGGCTACACGGCTCCTGCTCGAGTCGTAGGGGGCAGAGTGGTCATTCTGTCACCACAGATGGACAGGAAAGGCCCAGGGGGCATCTGAAAAGCCACGGGCAATGTCGTTTGCATACCGTGTGTGCGCGCGCATGTGTTTGTGTGTGGCACTCTGGCGTTTGTGTGTGTGCGTGCGCCGCAACAGTGTAGCTGACAGAAGCAGTACAACCCCCCTCTCATGCAACAAATGCCATCCCTGTCTGCTTGGGTTGCCCTCCAAATCATCAGATCAGTCACACGCATATACACATAAACACACACAAGCCCACACACACACGGGTTGACATACACACACACACACACACACACACAATATGGCCACACAGAAACAAATATCTCAGGGACCAGATTACATTCAGAAAGGCCAGTTTAGCATCCCTTGGAAAAATAGCTTATTTATTTCCCTGGGTGGTAAACTGTGCTGTCCTTCAGAGCTTACGAGCTCTAAATTTAATGGAAAAGATGGAGAAAGTGAGTTATGACTATAATGACAAGCCTTGGGGAGAGTGAAGATGGGGGCTCCATGTTGCTCACCCTCAGAGAGCCTCAAACAAGTAGATGCAAACGTATTTATCCTGTCGTATTTACTTATCTTTCCTAAAACATTCAGAGTGCAGAGAGTGAAAGTAAAACCAGCCAACTGCTTTTGATGCTTCTGGTTGCTTTGTTGATGTCTCTCACCTTGATAATTATTGATATCGACAGTATTTTTAGCTGTGTCTGCAAACTTTCCGGTAGCCTCTAATGTGTTCCATTCATGAAATTTCAATATAAAACAGAGATTATTTTTATTCAAACCTGTCAGACAGGTAAAACACCCTTCGTCCTTCATTGGGGCCAATTTGTTTAACTTTATCATTTTCTAGAGAAAAAAATTAAATTACTAACACACATCTTTGTGCACATGCTGCTCACATAAAATGCATTTAATTTGCAAGCGATTTGATAATGATATGATTCATAGAAACTGATGTTACTTAAATAAAAACAAGAGTTTTTACAACTGGAGCAAGTCACAATTAAAGTTTTGGTCAATATCAGCAATATGCCATTATAAAAACTGTGAATGTCAAAGAAACCTCGCCTCTTAAATACCAGGGCACTTACTGCAATAAGCACAAAATGGCAAAAAGAAAGTACGTGTCCTGGTATCGATAAAATAACATTTTGACTGATTACAGTATTGTCTGTGTATTGATAAATCCTTGTTTGTTTGTTTTATGGTTTTTCAAAAGAGCACCAAACTTTATAATTCGCTTAACAGATCTTAATTATTATCATTCCCATATTAGAGATTATAGCATCATGTTCAGTACATCTCTCATCAGCCTATTAGTGTTCCACACCTTACTTCTTTAATTTAATAAATATATTCCATATATTTCAGGCAGCAACAGCCGTCCCATGGCATACAATCAAGTATGAGGCATCTATGAACTCATTAAATGTTGAATATAATGATATGCACATATGCAGTGTAAAAAATATATATATATGTGTAAGGAAACATTTAATCAACACATCCTGACTTCCGTTATTATTAAAAGGGTGATTTTCTTTGCAATATCCTAAAATTATCCCTAATTAAAGTGAAAAAAAATTAAGAAAGTAACTCATATACTCTAATTCGGTCACATGCCATGACACTTTTCTTATGAATCTACATTGAATTCAACATCTAAAACATATCGGCACTATGGTAATGTTTAATTAAGGTAATAAAGAAATAAAGCACAATAACATCAGAAAAAAGTAGAAAAGAGTACAAGTTAAATGAAATGATAAGTACATACATGTTGGCATTTAGACACAAATGGGTGAAATGAGACAGATTTCACTGGATCAGAGGAGAATATAGTCTACCAGCGCACAATAGTCACCCTACTTTCTATCCAAAGTCTGAACTGATGAGTTCCTGTGCACAGAAAACCTTAAAAGAAAAGCTTTAAAAGAGCTTGAACTCATCCTATTTCAGAGCATCCACAGGGATGGAACATTTACGTAAGTGACTTTTAAAATACTGCAATATATGTTCCAATCCGGCATCAGCCTTGAAGCACTCTAGACCTCTTTACTTTATATGATGGCTCACCTTGCTAAGAGGCACGCTATTGACATGGAAATTACAGAAGCACTGGAAAAAAATGGTTTACCTTCACTGAAAAGGCTCAAGATATTTTTAAAGCCTTTCTTTCAAAGCTCCACAAACTGTGATCAGAATGCTAACAGATAATAGTAAGACTCTATCAGACAGGCGTTTGAATGCAAGGCGCCTACTTCGTCATGTATAAACATAAATTGCAGACGGACACGAATAGGTATAAACCTGAAAAAAGTTTCATATTTTTAGTCAGTTATGCAACTATACTTTTGTTCAGATGTATTTTGCTGAAGTGAAATTGGGCTCCCTTATACAAGCCACTGTAAATTAGTTTTAATGCATAGCCATACCTACTGTAACATGTCATACAATGTAAATGTAGAGCAATTCATTTAACATAACAGGGTGACAGTCCATGCTAAGCTAGCAATAGAAAACACATGTACATATCAACTTAAATAGGGATCATGAATCAGGGCCTTAATAAACACGGAAAGGTGTATTTTATCTCTTAGATTATTCATAATTATGTACATTTCTAACTGTTTCTGCTGGTGGGCCGACAACCGCTGGGTGGTTCAGGTCAAATAAGGCTCGGGGGCTGCAGTAGCCTCAGGCTGCTGGCAGTTACCTGGCTTATCTAATTCATTTTATGTTAAATGTGCACAATAATTAGTATGGCTAATGCAGTGCAGGAGCTACTGCATGATTCTGTATCATGTCATTTGTTCTGTAAAACGCAGCAGCTGGAATCATTCTTGAACTTTTAGGAGATTGGAGAAATTGGTCGACATGTGTTGATGATTTACTAAAGCGTTGTGAATATTGGGATTATAAATAACATTATTAGCAGTGTGAAGATATCAGCACACATTGCTTTAGGTTGAACTAAATTTTGTGGAGAAAGCCACAAGGCCGTTTCCTGGAGGAAATAATGACCTGTGCGCTGGCATTGTCAGAGTTCTCCCAGCAAAAATCTTCCTCTTATCTTATGCTAATGCTCAACGGGTCAACTTACTCTGACCTTTATTGTTAGAATAGAAGGCATGCTGCAGTATCATGGGAGCAAATCTGGGCCAATTTTTATTGCAATTTGCAGAATTCTTGTTAGTTAAGTAGTTTGTGCTCATCGTGAACTTTATGCTTCAATGTGAAATTAAATCGTTGCTCCCACTCCCCCCTGCAGACACATCTGAAAGTATGTGGAAGTACTCGACGGATAGTTTTCATATTTAGTTTAACACGGATAAAAAGCTGGATAAGAAGTAAATGAACTTGTATTATTGTTTTTATTCTGTCGTCACAGCATCAGTGGATGTGAGACGCCCTGTAATATCTGCTCTCATGTAACTAAAATCTCTGCTGGAGATTTCAGGTTTCCTTTTCCTCCTTTAGTTAAAAAATGTGGAGCTGCTTTTCACAAATATAATACAGTATAGTTAGGATCAGACATTTTAGTGGACATAAACTTAAGAAAAATACATTTTAGGGCTTTAACTTTAACTTTAAGATTGCCTTTGAGTCACTATCATGTGTTATATAGATATTTCTTTGCATTTGTGACTCCTTTTTGTGACATACAGGGAAATTACTTTTTACAGGACTGGCTAGGAGAAAAAATGATATATGGAC
>JAOWBC010000182.1:14843476-14854222 GCA_028566105.1 Hypoplectrus providencianus
CCGGCTGAGATAGGCACAGCCTCCCCGTGACCCGGGATTACCTGGATGAAGCGGTTCGGAAAATTAATGAATGAATGTTATTATTTTTTTACATTAATGTTGCTTTTGTCTTGTACTTACAGGATATTTAAGGATCTTTCACCAGGTGCAGAACAGCACAGTGCAGGGCTTTCATGTTTTTTTTTGTTTTTTTTCAACCGATGCAGATGTCATTTTCCTGGCCAGCACCCATCCATGTTGTATTTTAAGAGCAGTTTCACCCATCTGTGCACCCAGGGGTGCATCGGTCTTAAAATGAGCTGTAGACAGATGCCTTGATGGTTAAACACACACACACATAAATTAAAAATCACAAGATTAATTCAGTTACATTTTGTTTAGTTTTTTTTTTATATATTTTTTTTTCTATTATTAAAGGGTGGCTACTTTGAAGAATCTAAAATATTAGATGCATCCGTTCCTTTATTATTTCTTCTTCTCTTATTCTAATTTTGCGATAACAACCAAATTTAAAAGGTTACACATGAGAGCAAAATCCCACAAACAGGAAATGATTAATTCATCCCAAAGGGTTGATTTACCAAAATATAGCTTTATATACCAAAGTAGTTTTAATAGATCAGTCAAACTAGAGGGCTAATGCACAGCAGACAATAATGTTGGTGATTAGATATTGGATTCTGCATATAGGTTACATTTTATGAAGTGCAGCTGATCAAAATAAAGCATGGTAAAAGTCCACCATTTGTTTTGTGGTAAAATTATCATGCCAAAATAAAACTTTGGACAAAACAGCCCGTCAAAACAAAACTGTGTGACATTTTTTTTTTCATGTAGAAATGCTTCAGATTGCAAATAAACAATAAAAGTAGGTAACAACTGAAACTAGAAGATTCGTGTTCATACAGATGCGACCACAGATTTTCCTGTGCCTATTTATTAGCCACAGCCGGTAGACATGGCAGCACAAACGGGCTGAAAGCTGGCTCGCTGACCACAGTGTGTATGAGCGGCCCAGACCCATTTTAATTAGCCAGAACTCCTTTTTCCCTTTCTGCGTATGTGCTTTCACATCTTTCAGTTGACCTTGTATGCAATCACATCGCTTCTGAAATTCACTTGGTGTTCAGTCTGAACACCTCTTAAAAGAATTTAGGGAGAGTTTTCTGTGATTTGCTAATCATCCAGAGACTCAGCTGCAGCAGTGAAGCACACAGTGTACGCTGGAATAAAAACCTGCACAATCTTCGGCCTCCGTGGCAATTCCTGTGATAGAGGATGTGCTCCGAGATGGGATAAAGACATCACTGTAGCATGAGAGCAACCCGGCCCATAATGCATCAGTTAACATTAATGTAAGTGTGTGAATTTAAAATTGAATGAAGCCCAATGAACCGACTGAATGTTACAAATCACTCTGCTTACATGGATTTTTAAGGGATTTTTACAAAGACAACTCACATGTTAATAGCTTGAGGGCATGCAGTGTGAAGACAGCTGTGATTTAAATAGCCCATTCCAAAACAGGCTCCTGGCTGTTGCAAATGGCTTTATATACTTATTTCTGAAAATGCCTTCAATGCTGTGTATTTTTCAGAAAATTAACTTTTCAGTTTTTTTCATTCAAATTCCACAATCACACTGGATTTTTTGTCACAAAATCCTGTGTGAGACTGTGTTAATCACAGAACAAACCGCAGAAGTTAATTAGTCCACTGTCACAAACACTCAAATAATACAAGTAAAGAAAGCGTTGATTTTCACTGTAATGCTATGCAAGTTTAAAATTACAACATTGTCACTTTGATGACAATTGTTTTACGCTTCCGTTCACAGGTGGTCCCTTTTTTAGGGCATTTCTAATTAATATTGCTTTTGTCAAGCACATTTTCAGCATTTGTTGATTACTCTTGAACAGTCCTACTGAGGATGTGCGTCACTGAAACTGCGACTGTCAAGGCCTCGCTAGATAATGAGGTATCTAAACCTACTATTAAGGCTTTCACCCAGATTACAAACAAATGCCCTCAGTGACAATGACAGAACCCTGTTTCCAAAAAAAGAAAAGAATCAAAACTAAATGGAGCGCTGCAGCCCTGACTCAGAGGAAATAATATTCCCGCTGGAGAGAAGGGGAAGAAGAGTTATGACCAGATTGAGAAATGGATAGATTGCTATAGAGAAGGGATTGCACAACCTCCAGCAGCGTCAGAACACAGTGCGCAGTAGGATGAGTCAAACTGGATCATATTCTAGTGATGGAAAGAAAGTGCTCCCTTTGTGTCCTATGGAGTGGAGTCTGGCATTGACAGTCTTTAAGAATAAAGGTGATTCTGTAGCAACAATACTATTGTTGGAAATCTCTTGTGCGTGTATGGATACTTGAATTTTAATGTAACAAACCAGAAATAGAAAACCAGCTATGAAATGACCACAAAGAAACAACAACAGCTGCAGAGAAATGCACCTGCAATGAGCTCATAACTCAGAGGGGAAAAACAACCACGAAGAGACACGGTTCAACTACAACAAAGATGCAGAAATCAACTATAAAGATACAAACTGAAAGGCACACATGAGACAAAATTATCTTCAAAGAGACAAAAATTAAGTGCAAGCAAAGGAAAATGACCCCAAAGAGATGCAAAATCACTGGAGAACAACACAAAACAACAAGAGAGGCACAAAACAACAAAGGCATAAAATCAGCCACGAAGAGACACACAATGACCAAAGAATAGACACAAAACTATTCAAAACTACTTCAAAAAGACATTATTTAACTGCACAAGTCACAAATCAACTACGAAGAAGCACAAAATGACCGAAATAGACTTAAAATGACTACAGGACACAAAACAACAACAAAGAGAAACAAAATGACGATAAAGAGACAGAACTGCTTCAAAAAGACATGCAAAACAACAACTCAAAGGAGAGGATGTAACCATGGGCATATATATATATATATATATATATATAAATATTAAATAACATGTACAATGTGTATACAAAGAGATACAGAAAGCATAAAAAAAAGCAATGCAGAAAAATAGTATGTCTCGCTCCTTTTTCAGAGAGGTTTGAAGTCCTTTGTCCATTGTCTCTTATCCTTTTTTACCCATTTTTAATGACAAAACCTTTTTAACCAGACCAAGCTCGGCTATATTTCCAACATTATTGTGCCCTCATTGATCCCTAAACATGGTTCATTTCTGTATTTTCCACCAGAATCTGCACCACAGGGGCCATGCTGTCGCACCTCTTCTTTTGCCATTTTATTTTTCACTCTTCAGCGTTGGTCATGCTCATTGTGCAGACAGGGGAGATAAAAGAGCAGCAGTGCAAAAGATTATATGTCTTGCACAACTGATACAACTGGGAATCAAAGTAAGCCCGTGTGCGGCTGTGAGATGTGCTTGTTTATTCGAGCTCTTCAGATTTCAGAAGGTAAAGCTCTGCTCTTGCAAGGGGCGATGAGGAGGAAACACAAGAAGGGAAAAACACTCGGCTGGGTCTGGGATGAGAACGTGCATTTACATTTTTTTTTTCTTGAATTCATTAATCAGAGCAATGGCAATAACCTACATTTTAAATAGGGCGATTCATTCCATCATTTAGAGAAACAGAAAGAGCCATTTGTCCAATTCATGCCTGCAAATGACTGAGATAAAAATAAAGCAATCTGTATTCTGAGCTGATGAACTATTTCAGCTAGCCTACTTCAAAATATGCCTAATATTACAAAACACTGTGATATATGCCCACTGTCAATGACATAACGTCCTTGGGTAAAAAGTAAATACCTCGCATGATTGTTAATTAACTCGGCTGCAAGCGAAACGGCCACAACGTTAATATCTACAATATTTATGCATGCAAAGGAAACATTTTCTTATTACTTCTCCACTTTGTCTTCATAAGGGCTTTGATCTTCCAATATCGGCCAAATTACACAGCCATTTATTTTTAGATGTACTGTCTACAGTATTTTCAAATTACTCTTCATGGGGAAATTAAAGGCTGGATTTTGATATGTGTTCCTCTCGCTGGATTGCCCATAACACCACCTTTGCTGCTGTGCATCAAATTCCAATCAGGTAAGCATCTGCTTAGAATTCACTAAACAACCCTTCATATTTACGCTGGGAAAAAAAATTAAAGCTTTCTAGGATATTGCTCATTTTCTCCTTCTGCTGTTTGGGATAAGAGCTATGATTTATTCATTTCTAACCATTTTGGGCTCTAGATGGTATTCAGGGCCAGTTTTCCCTTTTAATCAATGTTGAGATTAGCAGGAGTTGCATTTTGTAATTTATAGCACCATCCCTGGCTGACTCCATCTAACGTCCTGAGATTTTTTGTGTGTCTTTGCGTGATTATGTACAGGTGCACGCTCGCATGCAATTGTGTTTTTGAGGGATAGACATAAAATATGTGTCTAGGTATTTGCCCTTTGTTTGTATCTTTCTATGAATCTTCTGTTCTGGGCTCGTCTTCGTGCGTCAGAATACATGTCGGATTAATGTCGTGTGCCCTGCCTAGTATACATCCTTAATAATGTGCATGCTGATAATTATGTGTGTTAAAGTTGATGTTCTATCAGATGTTAGTTGAGGCCCTGAAATTAATTTATAAGAACAGAATGTAGATGAGACAATGTAATGAATGCCTGAGGTTGTGAAGCACTGGGTGATTAAACAAATTTAAAAATAGCATTCAGCCTTTAAGTAGCCGCCGACACTCAAACACACACACTTAAAACACACACACACAAGCAGATTGATGAGCAAAACTAAACCTTGATCGTCTTGCACCTTGCTGGAATAGTGGTACCTGATTACTTTTTTCCTTTTCATTCAACTTCTAAGATATCAGTTATTTCTCCCTACTTCAGCTTTGAGTTTTGTTTTGACATGGCCATTAAATCCTTCAAGTGTGTGTCTGAGTGTGTGATATGGTTGCACTCCAGCGTCTGGGCCTGTGTTTTTCTTTGTGGATCCCTCTGGCAGATGCTGTTAAACCCCCCAGCCTGCCTCAGCTTGGCCCATGATGCATTATTAGATATAAAAAGGAAAAAGTCTAAATTATCTGGATTTATCTTATCCTTTTTGGCTGTTTCCACGGTGATTATGAATGTCAAACAAATGGTGGACTTTCACACAGGAGAATAGGGTTTGTGTCCCTTCTGAAAAAAAGTGAATTCTCTTTAATCTAACTTATGTGTTCCATGATTTGTGAGGGTTTTTTTGTTTGTTTGTGTTTAATGTAGCTTATGTGGCTCACACCATCCTCACGAATCCTTCACTACTTGTATTTCCGTTCATTTAGTTTAACTGTCTTTTGAAATTAGATCAGTGGTTTTGTGACCTTAATTTTTTTGTTTGTAGTTAAGGTTGGGGATCTTGCTTATTTAATATTGACTGGATATTGTTCATGTTTGGGTTTGGAAATTCATGACATTATTTCTTAATATGTGCTTCATGTTATTTGAGTTAAATGTCAAATTTGATACAAAACACATCATCAGAACAGTGTCACGGTTTCATATCAGGCAGCATGTGTTAATATTCTTCACCGCAGGACAAGTGCATGTTCATGTCCCACTGGGAGATCCCTATTGTATCCTCAATTAATACCAAAGGGAGAATATTGTTCTCCAAAGGCTGCTAAGGGAAGCATAATCCACTAACCCCAAAATGTGTTGTATTAACCACAAAAACAAACAAGAAGTGCATGTCTCCAGCTTTCTTTCCTTCATATTTAAATTGAAAGAAACAACAGGAAGGTTTTCTCCATCCCGGGTACCATGACATACAGGATAATTAAACTGATATTCTTTGATCAAACAAGGCTGAGACTGACGCAACACACACACACACACACATACACACACACTTAGGCATGCATTTCAATTGGGATGCAAGGCAACAGATCTTAATAACGTGGGCACAAGGAATATAATAAAACCACAAGGTTAGCTTTTCTTCATGACTGAACTGAAAATGCATGTCGTGGGTGTTTTTGACATTTAATAGCAGAGAGCCAGTACGAAAGTAACAAGGCTGTCCTCCCACAAAAAATGACCCCATGTGGCATTTGTGCAGCAGCTTATTATGCCCCATATTTCTGTTTTCGTCAGGCGACACCCTCAAGTGGCCATGGACGTTAAGACGGAAGAGGAAGTGATAATACGGGGTATAAAGAATGACAAAGTCCACTTAGAGAGGGTAATTAGGCTAACCCTAACCCTATGCAACTACTGAAACTAACAGCAGTTATTCAATGCAACATTAAGCCTAACCATGTCCTTTCACGAGGAATATTGTGACCTAAAACTAATCAGGCTGCGCTGACCATTTTCAACTTCAACTTCTAATTCTAAAAAGATCAGTCATCTTGCTGTAATGCTATAATGGTTTTCTGACTGGAGGACTGGTGCCATCTATTACTTATCTTAATAAACCAAGTCCTAACATACGCGTGACAGTTGTGGATGGAAACAAGCATTCATTCATTTAATGTTTGGTGTATTTTGCCATACATTTGTTGAATGTGATGTGTGTTAACTGCATGTAATTGTTCAGTTGGATGTTCCACCTGAATATTTCTTAACACCCCACAGTCTCGCATTTTGGATGTGATAATTAATCACGCTTGGGATTTGAAAAATTTTGATTTTTATCATCATCGGGGAGAATGAACCCACGTGGGTACAACCAGAGCTATTCAGGACTGTCTAGTGGCTGAGAATCTGTAATTGGGTAGGGACAATCCAGTCTGGGCTGAATTCAATTTAAACACAATGCCCTCTGCTTTGGCATCATTACAAACGTTTCACACTGAATAATGAAGCAGAGTGCAATGCTAATTCAGGATGAGTGTCGGATGAACAATACTCATCCTAAGAGAAAATTTCCATGTTATCATTAATTATGAAACAAGAGCTCTCAGGTACGATGAGGGGGGAAAAAGTCTGTCTGGCCTTACTTTTCTTACGCTGTTTCCATTTGAAGCTCAGATGCTTTGTTCAGATTTCGTTTCTAGAAATACCTTCACAACGCTGTGACCTTGCAGGCCACATATAGGCTATCATCTACTAAAGCACAACAGAGCTCAGAATAGCACAGCCTGCAGATTTATCCTGAGAGAAAAAAATGGGCTTATTAAATGTGTAATTCAAAGAGACTAATGCCAGGAACAGGAAAAGTCACCGCTTCTGTTCAGTTTTATGTCCACTTCTTATTAACTGTTGATATTGTACAATTATTGTAATGACAGTTGTGGCATCCATACCTCTCTAATTAAAACCTGGTCACTGCGAGTACTAAACTGTGTTGGCAGATCGTGTTTAGTTCTCTCTTCGGTTGATCAGAGGAGTCAAGACTGGATGATGAGCCATAATTGCTCTGGTCAGATAAAATACATCCTGAGGCTGTCTCCATCCTGATCTGCTGGTATATCTCTGCTGACATCTATCCGTGTCTGTGCCTGGATTTGTGTGTGTGAGAGACAGTTTGAGTCCATATGTACAGAGGCTCAAGTCTACATCAAACATAATATAAAGTATGGTTTTAACTCAGTTATACATTTTAGGCCTCTGCTGTGCCAGTGGATGTGGGGCTGTCTTTGTCTTATTGTTGTATTCATTTGTTATTGGTTGGCATATGTCTTTATATATGATCGAGTACTTAAGACAACTGTAACAAGTTTTTGTTTCCCGATTGAGACTGCCACTAGTTGAGCTTGCACACTCTTGTTCCTGATTCCTGCCTTGTGTTTACTGATACTGCTTTTGTCTTTTGGATTGGACTTTAATTTAGTGGTATTTCATTGCATTTTAATTGCTTTCAGTTCTGATACAAGACTTTTGATAGTGAGTATTTCTCCTGGCTGAAAGATTTATGTTTCTCTTTTCTAATTTTATGTGGATGCATTCACCTTGAATGTGTCCTTGTGCATGCACAGGGATGGATTACTGAATGGACCTACCGGGCGCAGGCCCAGGGGCCCAAAGCAGTGAATGCTGTCCTGGCCTTCACCTCACAATTTCACTGAAAGAGACATGTACTTACTAGGTAGAGACTCAGAAACAACAAAGAGACCAGAACATCTGCAAAGAGATGCAACAAAACCAATCAGAAGCTCACAATTTGGAATAAATAGTCACAGTATGGCTACAAGAAAACACAACATCTACTTAAAAGGATTACCATGGGACCTAAAATGGTTATGTAAAACAACTACGGAGACACAACAAAAAATCCACTCTTCATAGCGCCATGGTGTGCATTGATCAAGCCCCCAGGAGACAGGCTGGCCTGGCTTTGAAACCAGTTTTCTTGGTGGCCAAATGCTGGAAATATGACATTACATACTGTCATTGGGCCCAAAATGACTTTTTCCCATATACTTATATTGGAAAAGAGAGCTTGGATACTTTTTATTAACATAACAACAGCCTCAGAATGACTCAATTCATTGTTAGAATTTGATTTATACGGCCCAGTAACATTTGGAAATTCTAGAAGAGCTGCACAATCAAATAATTTTTTCCCTCCTTCAAGCTCAACTGGCATAAGTCACTTGCTCTGTGGGCCCATAGATGTGGATGATCCGGCTAATATTATACATGGAGGTTTCCTTCATGTACCACTGAGCAACTTTCATAGGAATTAACTGGTCCCCCAACGCTCTCCAGTTCACTTCATATACCCATTGCTTTGCTTCTATGTATGAAATTTGGTAGGGACTTTTGCATGTCTGTGCCCAGCGGCCCGATGTGTCATTATCAACCCATGTTCTTACCCTATCTGTTTCATTTTTGTGTGAAATCAGGGCTTTTTGCAACAAGCTGCCCTTCTTGCAATCAATCAGCTGAGAAATTGAGTCTGAACTCAGTGCATTTAATGAGCGAGTTCTTGGGTGACAGTCCCAAACTGATGCTGTTTGTAACAACAACTCGAGCCATCTTCTAGCTCTGTCACATTTGAATTCAGTTAGATTCAACTGAAAATCTATTCGTTTTCTAAAAATCGCTCCAATAATTATCCAATGTTCAATGTCCTTTAAATTTCCAAAGATTGAAGTGTGATACAAAGTGCAGGATAAATCTGCAGCATTAACATCAATTCAGACACGTCGACTATTAAAAAGAGAGAATGCTTTCCAAACCATACCCAATCATGCTGCAAACTCTGCAACATCTCTACTTTTTCCTTTTGCTTTCTTAACATTAAAAGACTTTGCATGTCAACAAGCATCCACTGGCAAACCAAGAAAGCAATTTAGGGAAAGAATTTTCAGCCAAGAGGAGGTAGGGTAGCAAAGTTCTGAAAGCCGATTAAAAACCTCAAACTCTGAGCCAAATAGGTTTGATATCCTGTGCTCAGGAGCATTGGGTTGTGTATTTACCAATCACTGCGCTGCTTGTTTTGTTGAATGTGCTGTCAGAATCCACAAGCTACGACTGAGCACAGCCTAATGATCTTCAGCAGTCCCAGTTCATTTTGGTTTGAAGTGATACATGAAAATTATTGCAGTGTTTACTTGTACAAATTTAGTAAACCTCTCTTCCGCTCTCCTATCAATTTACACTGAGCCAGCTTAGCTCAGGCTACCTCAAGCATGGCCGGGAAAGTACCACACAATGGAGTCAATCCTGCACAAAAAGACAGCTGGGAACTGCTGAGCGCACACACTCTCACACACACTCAGCACACTCAAGATAGCAAGGCTGGGCTGCTGCTGTAAATTACAAAATGCAATTCAATACATACATGCATATATTGTTGTTGTTGTTTTTTTTGCTTGTCAAGGTGCTATAATTGCATATATTCACTTATAAACACATGGTAATTATTGTGCCTCACTGTTCCATCCTGAACCTTAATCCCTGCCTTATCATTAAGGTAAATCTAATTAAAATTCTTACCATTACCCTTAAGATGTCTAGAAAACAATCTGTACAAGTGATTACTTTTCTGGCTTCCCTATTTTTTTCCCCTGTTTCACCTAATTAGGTCTATTTACATACACCAATGTGCAAATTGTATGCATATAAATGACACACATAATTTGTACACCCGGATATGTTCTAGAATCTAGAGAGTTACGTTCTTAATTAAAATTAGTTGTCATTTATTTACAGATCCTCCTGGAAAAGATGAATGTTTTATTTAATGAGAAAAATTATTATTCTAAAACGGTGTGGGAAAATGAGAGGTGGAGGTTGTGGGAGTTTTGACTGGAAGTGGAGAAATGAAAGACTTTGAGCTGCATGCTCCTGACTGATTTCACTAAACAGAGCTCTGTTCATAAAATATCAGCTGGACTTCAGCTCAATCATCGTACTTAATAACAATGCCTCAAGGTTCATTTTCCACCACAATTCATATGGATGGATAGAAATGCTTCCTTAATACCATACCATTCAATTTAACAATGCATTAAATTTGTATTGCCCAGTGAGTTTGCCTCAATATTAGCACATTAATGGTTATGTTAATGCCCAAACAGTAGCTCTTATTAACACCTATGGATGAATTAGTGAAAGGGCCCACATGGCTCAGACCCCCAAGGAACATTCTAGGCGAAGGGCCAGGAACCACACTCAAAGCAACACATACCAACCAGGAAAATCTAACAATTACCATGAAGAAGAATCTACAAGGAGACACAGGAAAGTCTATAGAACGATCAGATGACTTTCAAAAGGCAAAAATACTATTGCAAAAAATCTCAGAA
>JAOWBC010000182.1:14885787-14919809 GCA_028566105.1 Hypoplectrus providencianus
AAGTGGTGTAAACTCACGCTTAGTAAGTGCTAAAACTGGTTGAAGTTGATATTTCTTACAGTGTGTTTCACGCGCTTACCCCCCCTTGCTTCCCCCCCTTCTCTTTTACCCTCGGGTCCTCGTGATTGGTTCACCTTTCGCGTCCGTCAAAGCTGTGTGGGCGGGACTCAAACAATCCACTCGTGCTCCCTGCGCTGTGGATTGTGCGCCACAGCAGACCAAGAGCGGGGCAGACAGTAGTACAGCAGCGGCAGCATTTTCTCTGTTACCGGAGGACGACTGCTCTCACTCCCTGAGGTTCACTGCTGTTGTTCAGAGTTCTGTAAACTGAGCCTCCACCTTAACCGCCGGTGCATCCCTCAAATTGTTTGTTTTTTCTTTTGAGGAGCGAGAACATCTTTTTTTTATTTTTTATTTTTTATTTTTTAGAAAAACAACACAGTCTACGGGGTAGTGAAGTCGGTTGTGTTAACCCCCTTTCCCCGAGACGCACAAAAGAAGCACTCCCAAGTCCACCTGGATAGCTGACAACGCCATCCGGTCCGGTTCGAGGTCCAGTGGGGAGAGACGGTGAGGAGAAGTTAGCGCGGAAGGCACGAGCAAAGAAACAGAAGAAGACAGGATGAATCTCAAGAGTCATTTGATTTTCACCCTCTACACTATTTATGGGATTCTTCTGAAAGGTGAGTCCGGGACGAGAGGTGCGGACGTGTGTTTTGCATATGTGCGTTATGTGTTTGTGTGTGCACGTGCAGGCCAACAGCAGGGCAAGGATGGAGGGGCAGAACGCGCGGTCACACGCGGGTCCTGGCAGATAGATGCGGAGCTGTTTCGTACATTGGTGTTTGTGCGTGGTGCGCGCGCGTGCGTACGTGCATTGAATGTACATGCTATGCTAGCGTGCGTGATGTGAGACAGCAAGAGAGAGAGTGAGGGGGGTAGAGAGGGAGGGAGAGAGAGATTGTCCAGTAATATTCGGGATGTTAATGTTCAGGAATGAGGGGAATCCTTTTTTTTTTTTTATTTTTTTTATGGTATGCTCAGGACAGGACCTGAGCCCTGACTGTGCAGCCATGCAGACTGGTGCGTCTCCTGCGTCTGTATTAGTGAGCAAAGAGAAAAAAAAGAGCCCGCTAGGAAGACACACCTCAACATGAAGTAACCAACCCCGCGGTTGTTTTTGACTTGGATGAGTCAGAGAGACACTGACAGCGTTTTTACGCGCGCACCAGTTTGATGCTGCAGATTACGGCAGCTTTAGCGGACTCGCAGTCATGCAGAGCATTTTCATTCCAGATTTTGTCATTGTTTTCTTTATGTTGCTATTATGTTGACTTCTGTATCTTCTGTGCAGGTGTATTGCCTGCGGCTTGTGCGCACAGTTATTTCCAGTGCGTTGTGTGCCTCCATGAGGCTCTAAAAAATGGCTTTTGTGTGAAATCATAGAGGAGTAGTGGGAACAGGTGTACAGCTCTGATGGAATGACTTATTATCTGGTATAATCATATATGATAATATCAAAATGGGTCTTCCTATGTCAAAACTGTATCCTGGAAATGGAAAATCCATTTGGCGAAGGCTGAATTCAACGAAATATGGATATTTTTCTGACCTCGGAACTGTTTGTGATAATTACACATGATAAATAGCTGGAAGTGAGATTAAGGAGACAGAAGACTTGAATGTAAACACCAGAGTAAGATGACTTTGGGGGTCAAGGTCAGAGTGAATTGCTCACACCTGTTTGCAAGACTTTTCAGTGGCTTTTAAAGGCATATGCATCAGCATAGAATAGATAGACAGTGAAATATCACCAAAATGAAATGGTGTATTAAATATATGACTGTGTAAGCAAATCAGAGAGGAGGATCTGAGATGATTCACTGTTGAAAGGCTTTGGGGCTACAATTATTTGATGGTTAGGATGAGTGAATGCAAGTATGATTTATTATGCCTCAAGTTTTGAATTTGAGTTTGATTAAATGTTTACATTCTGCTCATATTTTCTTCCAGAATATTTTTTACCAACTGATGAAATATCGCAGAATTCAACCTAGTAGGATTTTGTGTGGTACTTTCTCATTTCACCGAAACACAGTGGAGAAAATGATGTTAAGTGCTGGATGGAAGTCTATCTTGTGGCAATCTAAGATATTTTAAAGATATCCCATTTTTGTGAGAAGTTAGACTGAAGACTGGTTCTTGTGTGTCTGGGCTGGTACATTTAGGCTGTGTACAGCCAACAGTGGCAGGAGGGTGATGGATTTACTCTGAAACAACTGTCAGTCTAACAGCAGGGCCACATATGCCACACTGAGCTACAGTTTTGTGATTTAAAGAACACTTTATCCGGCTCAAATCATATCAGCACATATTTATGGCATTTGATAACAAGCTGAACAGAGGTGTTATGATTAAAAGCCACGATCCAATCAAACTTTTGATTTTATGGTCATGATTTTATAATTTTTTTATTCAAACTTTCTTTTTTTTTAATTTTTTAAGTCTTTATTCATAAAGATCTTTGGCTTCGTGATCTGACAGCTGTCCTTTAAAATAGGCTGCATGGGTATTATATGAGATATTGATTTCAATAGTTGAAACTGAAAGCTCATCTTGATCATTTTTTGATTCCAAATTGAAGTTAAGACACTCTTAATGTGAAAGTCTGAGCTTTAACCACAGTTTCCCACTTGGGTAAATGAGAAATCCCAAATGAGGGATCACTGTTTTTGATTCCCTTGATCATTTGTTGTTGTCTCTTTGAAGTGCACGTGGGTGTGCACATGAGAGAGTGAGAGTGTCTTTCCTTAATAACCAGATGTGATTAAAGCCAATTTTGACTTAATGAATTGGTATGTAATAAGGTATCTTAGGGTATCTGCTGTATCTGACAGCTCGCACTGCAGCATTTATTGATGTTCTGGGGCCTTTCTTTTCCTCTTTATTCTCCTAAGGGTGGCACACTCATTAATAGCATGTGTGTGTGTGTGTGTGTTTGCATATTTCCCAGCGAATGTGTGCCATGTTTGGATAGCTTCTATCTGAAGAGGCCTGAACAAAGACACAACCGTGCCGCTAACAGCAGAGCGCACGTTGGAGTTCATTCCATGTGTGGCTCCCCGCCACACACATACTCACATCAGTCTCTTTCTCTCTCTCCCTAACCCTGAAGAGGATAATGCTAGGCTGCTTGATTTGAACAGTCATCTCGCGGTGCAAGACCTATTATTGTATAGGTTCCACACAGCAGGCAGGTCAGCCTCCTCCTGAATGAAGTCTATCTCGCCGGAGCCGTATCCGCGCGCTCTGTAAATGACAGCTGTTTCAGCCCCTCTGGCCTCATGCCAGCTGGCATCAGGAGATCCAGACACACTGAATCTCTGTCACCGACTAGACCTGCGCCGTATATATATAGTGTGAACGTGAAGTGTTGTGATGGAGGTTGTTGTTTACCAACAACCCGAGTTGTTAACATATTATCCAGTGTGTCTCATGTGCCCGTGCTGGAGCCAGAGAAAACAGCCTGTTATGCAAATGGGACTCTTACGTAAGAGCTCGGGGCTGAGCGGCAGGCTAGGGGAGATGGAGGCAAGAGAGCGACAGAGAAAGCGGGAGATGTTCTGGAATAGAGGAGTTGATGTAAGAGTGATGTGGGAGTAGAGGTGTGGAGGAGGAATGTGCAATCTCCTGAGCTAAAGTGTGCGATACGTGCACTGTTTGCTGTTTGGATGCCTGTTTATCTCCGCTGCTCCGTCCGTTTCCTGGTAGTCGGTCTGTTTTGAACTCTGATCTCGCTAGCCTAAATACAAACCCCCGCTGAGGGATGTGTTTATCCCCGCAGTGAGTCTAAGCTGCTAAAGGCTGACCCTCCATCCCTGTGTACTTCCGTCCATTCCTCCCCTGCTTCATCCTCCCATCCTGGTGTGGAGCTTTGTACCACAGCAGCGTGGGAAAGCTTCTGATAACAAGCGGCCTTGTGTGTGTGTTTGCAGAGCCACTGATTACACGGGAAAAACAAGATGTTCTCTCTTTCTTTCTCACTTGCACTCACCCTCCCACTTCTGTGTGTGTGTGTTTGCGAGCGTGTTCATTTTCATGGACACGCTCTTGACGGGTAGAACATGTGAGGTGCTCTGTACCTTATACTGATGCCATGAAGCTTCAATGCCGAGAATCCTCTGTAGAGCAGCACTGGCTCAATGTGCATCACACACACACGCATACACACACACGGAGCTCCACTGTGGATTCATTGCTGCTCTGCCAAGGGATTTCCCATGATCAAAGCCAGTCTTTTGTTAGTCCAGGTGTTAAAAAAGTTAAAACAGAAAGGAGGAGGAGGCTGGAGGGGAGCGTGGTAGGACTCAGAGCTTACAAGCTCTTCGTGGCAGAGCAGAAATGTGCCTCTTCCAGTGAACCTGCCACCTGCTCCAACTCGGTCTCATATCAGTAAACATTTGGGGTAGGTTTTGCTCGGGAATGTACAGCTATGTCAAGTTAAATACAGACGCTCTGACAGTGTGCTTAGACATAGGGATAAAATGAGGCAGGAAGAGGCAGTAGGCCAGTGATTGTTAGGCTTAATACACATGTAGTCGCAGATGGTAGAGATTCACAAGTGGCACAAACGGGACCTAGCGAGACACCGTGAAAGAGAGAAAAGTTTTAAGCTTTATGCAAATGTGCTCCGATGTGCACAGCTCAGCTCCGAAACCAGCCTGCGGAAATCTCCAAGGCTTTTATGCGCCTGCAAAATAGGATGAGCTGACACAGAATGACGCAGAATGCCAGACAGATCAGGCATCATTTTTCTTACTACACCAGTGAGGGATGCTTAGTTATCATTTTTTAACTGATCTTTAACGGATACTCACAAAGATTAGTGCTTCGCATGCAGGGCTAATGTGGTTGAAGTGGCTGACAAGCTGCCCAGCTGCAACGATAACTCATTGCAAAAAAATAAATAAAAAACCCTTGACATTAATGCTTGTTCCCCTGACCAGGGCAAGTCAACCCTGTGTTTGTGCCTCATGCATTTGCCCAATCAGGAAAGCAAATCTAATTTTGATGCCTGAGCTAATGTAATGTGAAAATAAACTGAATACTATGTTGCTGAAGCTGAGTTTTTCCAACTGGGCTGCTGCACAGATCTCTCTCATTGGCCAACTGTGAACAGGATTGATGATTAAAATTTGACATGTTGGACACGTTGTAACACACATGTTGGTAAAGATGTCATATATGACATAATAAACTAAGATTAAAGATCCCTGGAATGCTGCATGTGAGAGACTTGCTCTTTCCCCCCAGTAGTTAACCATTGTGCCGTTCCAGTGAGCGCTCCGGTGCTCAAGAATCTTTGTAATCCAGCCTTGAACTAATTCCGTGAGGATAAATTGGGCACTGAATTTGTTCTGTGATTAATTATCCTTTTCTGTCCACTAAGCCTTGTGTTGAGTTTGTCCACCACTGGCAGTCTTAATTGGTCAGAGTTCTTTTGGTTGGTTAAGGGTTAGTAGGTTAATAGTTTACCACCTTGAAACTATTCAAGAAGGACTAGAAAATCAAAGGTGAGAAAACATTTACAAAGCAAATATTGCCTTCAAAACATAAAAACAATGCAGTAAATAAACTGATTAGTCAAGCACTAGTTATCTATTGACACAGACCTCTAATAAACAAATTCCATTAGTATGGAAACCTGAGCCTGAGACTGAATTTTCAACTATCAGAGGCTATATAGCCTATTTCTGTTTACAGTGAAGCAAACCTTTTCCCTGAAACTAGTTCAGTAGTGCTAGAGAAATGTTATCAAGCCAATATGGCCAAAAACATGTAGGCCTAGTAAATAACCTGATTAGTCAAGCACCTGTTATCCAATATCACACCGGCTCTGCTCAGTTACTGTATGTGCTAACATCCCCCAAAGCTACAGACTAAGAGAGAGGCGCGATGTAACCTGTGAACACGCTGACACCAAGACTGTCCTCTGAGAATATAGCCTTACAGTATGTCAGCTGCTGAGGTTTCATACATAACTTCCAGGTCTGCAGCTCTCCCCTTTGTGTGGGCAACCACACACACATCAGCAGAGCTTTAAAGCGGTCACTTGGTTCACTGAATTCTGTAGCAGGGAGCTTTACTGATCCTGGCAAGAATCTCCTGAAAATAGAATAAATATTCTAATTGGTTGTGTGATGGCAATGACGCACCATGACGGGTGCTTGCATTAATCGCTGCACATTTCAAGCATGCAAATCAAAAAAAATATCTATAATTATGTTGTCAGGCTTAAATTCAAGAACACGTCACTTTTATAAGATAGTAATTCTAATAAATGGTATATTATTTGAGACAAAGTGATAGGTATTATCTCAAATATCACATGTTGGTGATGCAGTGAGCTAATAGCTTCCTGCTTACGAATACAGAACGTGTCAAACACGCCTCTAATCCGGAAATTAACATTTTTTTTCAGAATTGATGCAGAGCAAATGTAGATTTTAATTTTGGCAGCAAGGCTGTGTTTCATATTTCTTAGGCAGAGTGGGGATTTGAAGCCAGCCCAAAGCGAGGGAAGGGAGAGATGAAATACAGCCTCCCATGGAGAACGGGGAGAATGCGAGCCCACAGGTGGATTTGGCTGCAACAGCAGCGGCAGCAGACAGCGAGTTTGCACCCTAAATAGACCTCCCAGTAGGTGAGAGAAGTATGCAAGCTCAGCTAACATATCAGCTGATGGGGCTTTTCTTCAAAGTCAACATGAAGCTATTTATGTTAACAAGTCAGAAAATCAACTAATGTGCTTTATCAAGATTTATGTGGTGATAAAATGGGACAGTCTTTCAGTGAGGAAAGGATGCTGGAGGTTACATAAGGCCGATGAGATATTTGCACATTGCAAACCAGGAGGGGCGAGGCCCTTTTCCTGAAACAAAAAAGTTCTTTTTTTGCAACACCATTGTGTCTTAATTAATATGATCGAATAATGCAAGATAAAGACAAATAACATCAGGCTTTTTTTCAATCTCCTTGCAAAAACACAGGGTGTGTAGAGCAGTAAAGTGCATGCTGCTTTACAACTCAAAAATCTAAAAGCCTCGCACTCATAGAAAACATTACCATAAGATGCCCCAGACTGTTGAAATCACTCTGTTTGTTCAGGCTTTATGGTGTTCATTTCATAAACAGCCATCTTACTCAGCTTGGAATTAATACAATGCAAAATTCTCATAGAGCTTACAGAAACTTACAGATTTTAGTTAACTCTTGATATTTGCTGGTTTACATGCAAACTGTTGGACTTCAGCGATCAGATCAGCTGTTTACCCATACCAATTGCAGACACCCATGCATTGTGACAAACATAGACTCTGCTGTTGGGTGTGCAGTGCATCAGTCTGTGTGTACGCGTGCATGCATATGTGATGTCTGTATTAGCATTGAATTCCAAAGGATTAGCGAGTGGCTAATCTGAAGCTCCAGTCTTTGACAAGCCATGTGTCACTAATCTCAAACACTCTGGAAGAAAGAGACACAAACACAATCACCTTTTGGATTAAAACTCTCCAAACAGAGGGTGTTTGTAATCTTTCACTCAAACCAGGAAAAGGTAAAGGAGGGTTTGAAGTGAAGAAAAAAAAAGAAATTAACAAAAAACCCAAGATAATTACATAATTAACTGCTTCGCTTTCTTTTGTACACTTTGAAATAAGCAAACAAATAAGGAGGGTTATTTAATATGCGCTTTCAGTTGAACTTCATGTGCTCTATAGGTTCATATATCGGCCTCTTAACAAGTCTTAGCCTAGATAATGTTCTTTTTATGTTGTGTGCCCTTTCATCTGACAGCTTCTTTTCATACAATTCCCTCAGGGTGGGAGTCTGGAGACTTGGTAGTACATGTTACAGTAATCATTTTCTTCAACAGAGATAAAGATATGGACAGCCGTGACTCCGCCTCGTCCCTCAGCTATTCTGCCCCAACTCCTATATTGTTTGGGGACTCTGTGTCTGTTCTTGACAGAAATGAATTCAGCCAAAGCAAAGTCGGCCCATGTTGTGTACAGTAACGTTCTTACACTCGGAGCCATATGTGTACACCGAAAACACACACACTGCTGGTGCAAATACGCAGAAAAACCCAGCAGCGTTAAACGACACAGAAGTGAGACCACAGCAGACACATATTTTGTTTTCAGGGGAGTACGTTTGCTGGAGTTAATGTGGGATGAAGCTTAAAAATTGTGGCATTTTTTGACATTATTGTGGCCTTTTTTATGACCCAGATTTGGAGATAACTTGCTCTGTCCACACACATAAACACATATTTGTTTTGGGTTAAATCGAGGCTGGCAGCAAGGCTGAATTCACAGGGAATGTGCTGAAAAAAAGTTACACATAGAGCAAATACTGAATGGGGAAGGAAGATAAAGATTCGACTGCTATCTCAAGGCCCTACGATTTGTGGTTGAGATAGGAACCTATAGACAGATTCTCTTCTCACACTGTAAAAACATAATTTTACATAGCCAAAGGTCCACAAAAAGGAAAGTCCAGTCATTTCATAAACAGGAAAATTAACCTATATACACAGAGAATCTCACAGAAGCCCTGCCAGTCATTATTATTCCTATTTTTCCAAGTCATCACTGCTATTCAATAAAGCAATTCCCAAAATGAGTTGCAACCCTCTTTAATGACGGTGCTCATTTCCTCCTGATGGCTATTATAGCTAATAGTCATACTTGGTAATTTCTTATGGCTATAATTTTCTTTTAAATTGGTTTCAAAATGTGGCTGTGTTAGCTATATCTGCCAACCATGTGGATGCTTCATTTTAACATTATGGTTCTTTAATGGCATGCAAAGCATTGATGTAGTGCTTTAATTGCTTAACTTGTACTTAAACAATAACAGTATGGAATTATGTCATGATACTAATTGAAAAGCCGGATTTACTGCATCCACAAATACAGATCTATGCACTTGTTTTAGAATCGTGGTCTCACAGGAAGCCTAGAAGTAGCTAAAGCTAATTGAAATATAATTCCCCAAAGACACATGTTCATGTTAATTGACTTTCTGTGTGTGCCTCTATTTGTGTATGTGTGTGCACTTGAGTGTGTATGTGTGTATGTTTTTGTATTCATATTATCGCCACAAGTCACTTTCTAGTCCCTTGTCTAATCATCAGCTTGAGGGTCCCCCCACATCTTAATTCAGTGTTTGAAAGCTATTAGACACTCTTTTGCATGAGAACCATTTCTAAACACATCTAATGTAGCGAAATTATGCAGTTTAAATCCACTGATGTTGTCTTAAACTCAAACCGAGGCAGGCCTTCCATTGTGCTTGGTGCATACCATAAATCAAAGCAGTTTTTCACCGCTGGGTTGTTTCGGTTCCCTATATATCTCATGCAAGCGGTAATGTGCAGAACAATAGAGCTTTAGATGGGAACAAATGGACTTTTTTTTTTTTTTTTGCTCGGGTTTCTGTGTGCATTTCTGTGTGAAAGCAGAGACTGCACACATTATGTGTAAAGCCTGCAATTAAAATTACAGGTGTGAAATTTCATCCAACTGAAAAGGTTTCACACCTTGACTCAATTGACACACATACACACATCACTGTTAACATTTAAACACGTCTGCACTGTGTGAAACTCCGTTAAAGCTTTGCCCGTAACCTCAGAGTTGCAAAGTTATGGAGTATTTTCCTCGTGATTTATTTGACCCTCTGGAGTCACCAGCCACGCTGGTGTGATCAGTTCACATGACTCCTTTATGGCGTCATAACGTAAAAACCATAGACCATCAAAGCAATGTTGAGTCCTGCTGTTTTGTATAATCATGACATGATCTTATTTGCATTTTACCTCCTATATGATATATTTACAACCTGTGTTCAAATAATTCCTAAGCTCATTTTCTAGAATCTTGTGAGAAAAACTAGACCAACCGCTTTAAATTTTTTTTGTTTTGTTTTTGTGCTTAAGGTGTTGATCCAGTAAGTTATAGATATAATTTTATATTATAGTTGAGGTTGTGCTGAAAAAAAAAAAAAAAACCCAACTATACCAACATGGCATGGTAACATTCTCCACTGGTATATGCAGGAAGAATGACAAGAATTCCAAAAGGGCCTGAAAGCCAAAGAATCTAAAGGGTTAAATGAAATATCCAGACGTAATTTCCATATTCACACATATATACATGATAACGACCTTGGTATTTTGATCTTCCAAATATCTTCAGTTCTGTGTGGATCTGCTGCCATCCGGCATGATATCCTCAATTCGCTGTCTGTTTTTCTTTTTTTTTTTTCCCACCCGTATGGATCCCGTTTCTGAGGAGAATTCCAAAATCCTATATTGGTGCTAAGTTTGGCCGTTCTCTGTGTCAAGATTGCTTCAGGCCTGTTGTAGAGGGGAGGGAAGATGGAGTCAAGTGAGACAATTTATAACAGTTAAAAACCAAATGAACTGAGACCCTTGGCTTGGGTGAGCGAGCGGCAGCATACATAATGCGCCTTAGGGATTTCTTCTCCACACACATTGTGCTGTGTGTGTGTGTGTGTGTGTGTCCAAGCTAGCAAACACATAGCACGCAGAAATACACAGCACCCTCCACCATCTGTCTCTGTTTGCCACATTGCAAATCCATTATATGCTACACAACATTATTCCCCCCATCCTAAGTGGCACACACCCCTGAGCTTACTTCCACTATCCTACTCAGTGGAACGGTGACAATTTGCCACCGCGCACACATCTTTGTTAAAGATGCGGTGGCATGTTTCCAGCTGGATTTTAATACATATTTTCATGCTCCATTTGCATTTTTTGTAAGTTGCTGTTTAGCAGTGATGCTTTGAGATTTTACAAGCTTGTTCCTGCTGCTCCATGTGGGAATTCGTGTGATACTTCCAACTGGTCCCTGTTGAACTGTCACTGGACTTTAATAATCCTGCCACCTCCAGAATTATTAATTTTTTTTTTGTATTTTGGCAGAGGGATTTAACACAAACACACACTGCATGAATCTGGCTAAGGTTTGGCTCAGTAGTTTTATAGCTAACTCATCTCCACTTCTAATCAAAAAGCTTCCCCAGCTCTGAACCTCCTGCTGAGGAAACAAAGAAGTTATTATGTTTTTAAATGGTCTCCAATTACGGGTAATTTCACCGCCTATCTTAAAGCTATTTGCTTTTCTCTCACTTTGCTTCGGTTGGGTAGAGCAAGCATTGTGCTTTGCAAAAACAACAACTAGACAAGTTAGACATACAGCAGATGCATTCTTTTGGAAAACAGAATGGCCTGCTTTTCTTTGCACTCCCTCTGTCTCTGTCTCTCCTCATCTCTTATCATTAGAAATGGGAAACACAGTTAACTCAATTCCTCCTTTATCTTCCTCATTAGTGTTTGTCTCACAGTGCACTCAATTACTCAGTCCATCACTCTCCTTCACCCACAAGTCAAATGCTTCCACTGGCTGCAGTGAGTCAAAAATTCTCATGCATTTAGACTCATTAGTGAGTAGTGAGTGACGCCAGAATGGTGCATTCATGTGCATAACATAAACATGGTCAATGTGTTTACTGGCTCATGTGCTTTGAAACTGTTGTCTAATGCTGGATTTCTATGCTTGCATAACTTTTATAATATTAAATGTTTATCTATAGCCAGCCGGGGAGGTGTGTTTTGTACAGACGGATTAGTTTTGATGGATTGGATTTCAGTTGTAACCTTGGTTGTATGTTTCAGCTTTTGGCAGCAGTCATTTATTTTTAGATTGTTTGACAGTTGAGTAATAGCACCTTTTTTCCACCAGAGAATTTGTCAACATGTAATTTTTTTTAATGCGCTGTCACTCTCGGTTGCATTCTTGTTCCAGCTCATGTAATTTGTCCATTTGATATCCAAAAGACCAGAAGTAAAAGACCATCTTTCCAGACATTTGACTAAGCGTATTCAATCACAATTAACAGGTTACACCACCTAAATTAGGAATTCTAAGATGTAATTTGCAAAGCCTTGAAAAGTCCAATCAGACTTTGAAAATGAGCTTCTCTCTCAAAGCTAGAAAGCAGAGAAGTGAAGCTGTGGTTACACCTGTCTTTTCAGTGTGAGTTCAGCTGTGGGTGTCTCAGTGCAACCTGCCTGACAGGATATTGAGCAGATATATTTCCTTCAATAGGTGCATTCAAAATGGCACTCGGGAGCCTTCTTGCTTTCTTTTAATGTTTCATTTACTTGGCAGGCTCGACATGCTTTGTTAAGACGAGAGTTGGGAATACGATTTAATAACGTAACTTTAACTTGGTGTTGGACCAAGAGAAATTAAAGACAAATTACTGGCCCACAGAATAATAGACTAATTAATTCAGAAAACATGAGGACCTTCACTCCTCATTGGACGACTAAGAGGATTTCCTGGTTTAGTATCTGGTTATCATTATGGATTTCCCAAGTTTATATCTGTTGACACTGATATGAGAAAATAAAAAAGCATGAATTTCATAAGAATGTTAAAGACTCAAACAATAATGGTTTAACAAGGCATAAGTTCTATATTTTCTTTATTTGTCTGCTTATATGCTAAATTATGGCTCTTTGACGAATGTATTTGATGACCCCTGCTTTACACTAAAAGGTGTATGGATTTTGAAATGCTTGTAGTTCCTCTTCAAACCCATTTTTTCAGCTGAAATAAGTAACTTCCTTTTCATTTATCCCTTTAAATCTTCTCATTTTCTCCTCATTGAAGGTCTTTGTAGCATTTTCTTTTTGAACTATATATTTCTCTCTCTCACTCCCTCCTTATCTCCCATTGCAAATTCATGCTATGGCTACGATCCCAGACTAGTTTGCCAACATGCTAATGCTGCTGTATGTGTATCCAGTTCAAATGGGCCAGCTAATGCTAATCTCTGCTAATCCTCTGAGAAGAAGCGCCCTCAGAGCGCCATCATCATGCTACTCTAGCTGAGATGGATAGTGGAGGAGAGGGGACGTTAAAATGGTGAATGGAGATATCAGCATAGCAAATATTAAATCAGAACAGCTGATGCACACAAATCCTCACACCAGTGGTAACCTTCTAATGCCCGATTCCACACACACACACCCAGAGGCACACACATGCGCACACAGAGCTGCAGACATGAGCTATTACTGAAGAGATAGGCCCAAAATCTCCCGGCACGCAGTAATAATGAGACAGTGTTAACCACAGTTGCACTGAGCTGGTAAATGGTAGTCCACTCTCAGGACTAAGCGCTGATCCTAAGCCCTTGTCGTAATGCACTGGTCACCCTAATCCTGACCTTATTAAAAGTGAGCCAAAAAGGAGCCATATTTTTAGACTGTAGTAGTTTTTCAACAGCGCTGGCCCTGGCCCAGACTGTTTGAATGGAGGTCACCTTCACGTGACATAATCCCAGAGCCACCTTTCACCCCCATAGGCATTATGATCCTGGAGCTGATGTCGTGTCAGTGTTTCATTATCAGTTGGGCTGATTCTCTTGGCACTTATAAAAAAGAAAAAAGTAATGGAATTCTAAGAAAACTACACTGTTTAAACAGTGCAGGATCCAGAAATAGTAAGGCCATCTTTATCTGTGTGATATGTATCAAATATGCAATATTTTTGCATCACACACGACCACAGAGCAATGTGATACCCTGCAGAGCACGATGCTCTGCAGCATATTGCACATGGAGGCAAGATATTATTTGATCGTAATATGAAATAATATCTCTTGTGTCAGCTGCAGATTTAAATCATGTAAACTATATGCTCACATCCACATGGTAAATGTAATGGGAAATCTTTCATGAAACGCTTTGATAGATTTCCATGACATCCAAGCCTTGACATCTTCTTATGTCCCATTAAAGTTTATCAGTGTAAGATGATGATGAAATTGATTAATTGCAGTCTCTCTTAAACATATGTTTCTGTCATGCTGTTGGAGTGGTGGAAATGCTGATTCCAGCACTTATTTCTAGCACTCTTGGGTTCATTATGACTACAAAGGAGTATTTCAGCATATATAGCTCCGCCCCTCCCGTAGAAAGAAAATGTAAATCATTTAATCATTTAGACATCTAAATCAGTGACACTTTTTACTTTAAATAACACAGAATCACTGACATTATGGTGCATTATGTGTGTGCACAGTGAGGTGCTGTTTAAAATATCATTATATTAGGTATAAAATCAAGAAATACCACACACTGCTGCTAAACGCACTTGTGAAGCAACTAAGCAGACATTTATTTGCTAATTTGTATCAAATTAGGCCTTTTAAAGTATGACACTATACCAAACAGAAATACTGCATAAACTCCACGCAGTGCTTTCATCCCTTTCCAGCTTGATCAGAAAAATTAATAGCATAATCCCTGAAGTCTCAGCAGTTCTCCTGATATCCAGTGGGTACTTGTCATTCAAAGGAGACCGCCTTTGATGGAAGAGATAACAGGGAAGAGAAAGCAGAGAATGCACCAGGGGAAGGTGATGGGTTGTTTTCAGATGTTATGTGAGTATTTGTGCCCGTGGCTTGGCTGGGATCCTGAGTGACATGTTACTGGCCACCGCTGCTGCTGCCAATGCTCTCTTAAAGCCTCGCTGTGATCAGATGAGATGAGACAGGGATGAGGGGAACAGCAAAACATTGTGTGTGTGTCATAAATGGGTTCAGGGTGCGCGGGGGGGGATGAGAGAATTAGAGGGATGTGGGGGTGACGGGATGGATAGGAGGAATTCCTATTTCACATCTGCTCCTCCGCCATATACGGACAGGAATTTGGAGCAGAGACAGATTAACCCAGAGAAAACAAAAATAATAAATAAAAGACAATGCAGCAGGGAAAAAAACAAACAAACAAAAAAACACAACATAGCCGAAAAAAGAACAGCAGCCATGCATAAGATATTCAGGAAATGAGGCTTGACACAGCTTCAGTCTTGTGCTCAAACACATAAACCGACAGAGTATACACAAGTTGGAGCCATTTATTATGAAGATAAACAGGAACAATGTGAAGGCTGTTTTATAAGGTCCATTTCATTCTGCTCCTTGAGAGGCATCTCAATGAATGCGTATGTTTTTCATTCTTTGCACTCGTTCGCTTCCTCTCCTTCCTATCTGGATGTTTCACTTCGCTCATACCCCACCGACACCTCACTCACCCTCACTCGCCAGCGTCACCCGGGGCTTTCATCCTGGCAGGGTGCTTCCCTTTATGAGAATACTCCAATTGGCAGACAAGCGCCCTTGTCAGACACCATTCATTGCACTTGCATAGATATGAAAAGTGTTTTAACAAGCACCACTGAGTTTTGCTGCGCAGCGGAAACTGCATACCAATGGCAAATGCAGATCCTGTGACCAAATTAAAGAGGCAGTGAAGTTTGGAGACGGTTATGTTGATGTCCTTGTCAAACATGCGGAAAAAGTTTCACTGCAGCAGCCCCTAGGTGGGGAGTCAGTAAAGTTTGCTTTGCTCTGCTGATATCCGTGGAGAATTTGGACTCAGAAATGCAGCAGAGAAGTTAACTGAAGCGCTGTAGCATATTGTCTGAATAAGATTCTTCCCTTGCATTGTTCAAATGCATCTCCGGATAACGCCGGCTGTCACAATAACTTCTAATTGGTATGCAGATACTCAGGCACATACGGTATAATTAGCTATGTTAATAGCTACTGTATATTCTGAGCAGGAGAGCAAGGCACATTAGCCATTTATCCATCAGATGAATGGCTTTTAGAGGCAACATCTGGACAGAAACAGCCAGTGGGAGTTCATGACGTACCCATAAATAAATTAAAAGTCAGTGCTGTGAGGTCACTTCAAGAGGCTTTTTTAATAGATACACAACTACTGCAGAAGTCATAGATGCAGGAAAAGAGGGAAGGGAAAATGTAATGAGAGGGTGCCAAAAAAAACAGTTTAGCAACATTTTGGTTGAATGCCATATAGAATGTATGGATACTTTCACCAAAACTCCTAACAAGCTATGTAAAGGAAGCGGACACAGGGCTGAAATGTTGGTGGTCACAATGGCTTCTATTCTCCCAACAAGATCTCCAACCTGAACGACACATGAGATTGTTTGGACAGTTTGTGGTACAGCCGAGTGTTCTAAATATAGCACACATGTCATTATATATTCATGTATGGTTGGTGGCGGTAGAAAAGGCTGCAGTTTCTTGGAATTTATGCCACAAAAGCCCTGACCTGTAGGGTTTAGGGTAAAGACGTCCTGGTTAGGTGTTTTACAGTAAATGAATGTACCTAAATATGGGAAGGAAAGTTGTTAGGAGGGTGATGTCACGATTGTCAGTTACAAAAAAAATCATTTACTCACTAACTCATTTACTTTACTATTTAATCATTGTTCTCACATTGGGCCGTTCTTGGTGAAAGTCCAGCACTTGTTCAACCCATCCACTTCCCCTGGATCTAAAAGTCTTTAACAGTCTAAAACATAAATATGAGGCTTATCTGGCTTCTCTTAGAAACGCCATAAATTGATGTTTTTGAGTGGAGACCAGTCTGATTCTCTTGCCCCTTTTTCTTTTTATTGTTCCAGCTCCTAATACTGTCCATTTGTGCCTGATCCTGACAAATTTTCACACCAACTCCAACCTGAAGAACTTGTGAAGCTTCAGACAGCACTTTTAGAATTGGATAATCTTCTATTGATTTGGCTTAACCTGTAACAAAAGGTCTATGAAGTGCTAGAACAGATTTCTTTGAAAATCTGTTGAGCAAATAATCCTTCACCATTCGTGCACCGGCAGTTCGAATCCCAATAAGCCTCTAAGTCTTGCCGTTATGATGATATATATCATCAAAATTATATTTAAATATCTATGGTGCCAACATAAATGATCATTACTGCCTTCCTTTCATTGTGCCTCTACTTTATACTTTTAAGCAATAATATTCCCACAGTCTTCAAAATAAGCACGAGTGAGACAAAAATTGCTTGTGACAGTTGTAACGTTCTGCCATGTCATTATGTTGCTCCAATTCTTTTTTGGTTCTTTGTGCTGTCCAAAATATGTGTGTTGGAATTCAGGAAACTCGATCCCCCAAAAAGCTACCATCAGCCACAGCAGAGAAACTGAAATGTCTCAAAAAAAAAAAAAAAGCTGATGTCATTGCAACTGAGAGCTCTACTGTACATCAACTGTACAATGATCTAAACCACAAGGAAACCCTCTCTGAGAATATATAAAGTGGCTGCTTTATAGACCATGACATATAATTTCCCCTCCTCAGAACGATCCGTACAGGGCTCTGTTTCCATCAGAATGCACCCAGGCTGTACTGATGAATCTGTTACACCAGCAAGCTACGTTCCCTTTGTTTCATTCTCTCTCTGTCTCTCTTTCTCTCCGTCTATCTCTGGATGAACTGAGACTTGGGCTTCTCATCCGTGCTGGGGCTATTCAGCTGCATAAAGGTTATGTGCATCCAAATGACAGTTAATGTGCAGCATCTGTCAGAGATCATTTCTGACTTAGGCATGTCTGTGTCCTCAACAATGTTTAGTTTATAGCATATAAATCCGCCCTAATGGTGTCGAGCCATGAGTATGTGGATGTGACTTCTGCTCTCTTCCTGTCGTTAGAGGGTTAATGCATGAGATGTGGAATAGGATTTCCTCAGGAGCTTGTTGAACATGACCTGGAGTTGTATTCCAATATGAGGGCTGCCTATTGATGAATGTAAGAGGCGAGGAGAAACATAATGCTGACATCTGTTTACAGCTGCAACGCGATTGGCTAAGAGCAGGTGTGCAGAAATCTAATTGGTTAGGATGAGACAGTTGGAACACCAAAAGACAGCTGACAAAGTCAATGAATGCAGTGTCTGTGATTGATCTTTTGCAAACTTTAGTTAAAAATAAAAGATATTTTCAGTAAATAAAACTTAAACTTTCTGTTTTCCTACCCTTTCTTTTCCATTGTTTTTTTTACAATTTTAATTGAAAAGTATATGTACCAGTCAATGCAATATTTACTTAAATTAGTTCTTTTAAAATATAGATAATGTATATATCCCCAAAATATAATAATATATATAATAATTTTAATTTTTTACATTAATATTCAAAGTTGAACTGTAAGAGAATATTAAGTTACTGTTATTCACACTTCACAGAATGAGGTTCTTTTCATTAAATTCACTGTAATATAACAGTCAGGACCATTGACCAATTTGATAACATTGTATACTAAACACAAATACACATTTGAAAAGTTAAATATACTAGAAATAAGTAACGACAAAAAGGGGTTAAAAATGTTTATAGTGTCCAATAAAAGCACTGGAAAAAAGTTTCTCTTTGTTATATGCAACAAAAGTCAGGTACCTCTTTAGAATATAACTTTAAAGCTATACTCGGCCCTAGGCATGAAACTATAAAGGCTCTGTAACAGTACAAAACACATTATACAGGGAAGGACACTGCCTGGGACACAGAACGATCCAACTATTAACAGCCACTTTAATTAGAATTTTTACAAGGCTTGGTCGCAGCTTCACTGGAGTTTTCTTTGCTGCTGGTGTTAATTAAATCTGCAGGTTGTGTTCGAAGAACAAAAGTTTGAGGAGAACAATGAAAAGAGGTCTCACTATTTTCTACTTTCAACTGTATCAGGATGAAAATGATGCTATTAATTCAACACAGTGGCATTTAGTGTGCTATTGTGTGCCTCATTTGACTCTGTGCCACAGGTGACACAGCCGCATTTTACCTAATGAGACCACATAAAAGTTTCATGACAGACAACGCTGTACATATTGTAAGAGACTGAACAGCTGCAAGGAATCTTACACCCATCTGACTGTGCCTCTGTGAGTTCTTTCTGCCCTGTCTCCTGGAGGGGAAACATGACTTGTTTACAGTGTCTGCAGTGACAACTAAATGAAATCACATTTCCCATCAGTCAGTGGGCTAATTGAGGCTAGCTCCTCCATTAGTTGTCTGCTCACATCTTCTTTGTAGGGAGCCAGACGGATCAATGCACAGCCTTACTTGGATACTTGGGTTCGCACACACCCACGCACATTTATACACCGCTCAAAGTTTATGACTTGCAGGTGCAATAATTTTGCATCATTTTCTTCATTCTGTACTGAAACCACAGCTTTATCTCTCCCCGGCGTTTTCATTTCACTCAACCTTTTTTTCTGCGTGCATATGTTTTGCATGCAATCCAAGTGGAAAAATAGTTTCGCTGCTGCGTACGGCTCTGACACAGAAGGTGATACAATCAAGGATAATACTTTCTCTGCTCTGAATGTACTGTATGTATTAGGGAATGGGAGAGTTGAGCTGCTCTTTCTCCATCTTTTGTGGTATAAGAAGGAATCTGGCTGTTCCCACAGTCTTGGCAATCCTGCCTTCCCAAATCCTTTTCTCAGTAATTCTGTTGTCCTGCCAACGGTGAGTGAAAGCGTAGAAGTGCATTATGGACTGGTCATGCATGAGTAACGAGGGCCCCTTTGAATCTGTGTGTGTGTGTGTGTGTCTTTTGCCCTATAGAAACCTAGTTATTATGCAGTGGCCCTAAGTGGCCCTCTGCTCCTGAGTTATCTCACATGCACACTCACACCTACACATCAGGATACACACAAAAAAACACACATCAGCATTCATTAAAAACTTGCTTCTGCAGTTCACTGTAATGAATACGCCTACGCCATCCTTCAGCACCTTTTCCCTCTCCTACCCCTCCCTACATTTCCCCCCGCATAAACCATCTGTAGCAGCGAGGCATTAACAGTAAAGCTCACTGGGTATGATTTCATATTCAGAACAGGTTGCCATGAGCTTCCTTCACTGTGGACAAAACCAAGCCAAGACAAACCTGACTCAGTTAGAGAAAATCTAAGTGTGACAATTTCCCACACGCCGGCAAGAGATCATTTTGCTGTTGGACGAGGCGGCAGTTCGGCGGCAGCGTTGTGAGGCTTATGGTGATACATTAGTCCAATCTGTGTTGATCTAGCAAAGCAGGAGATGAACAGCCCGTATGTCCGATTGTCATTTGGATAGGTTTGGGTTTTTATCGCGTCTGCTTTGGTCCAGTGTATCTTGGCAAAGCTTTCAAAAGCTGTACCGTATTTGCTTTTCAATACATTGCTCGTGCCAGTGCACGAGACAACTGTCATCAGCAGAAGCATGCTCTGCCAATACCTGATTCAGCCTTATAGATCTGCCTCAACACTCTAAATTACTGTCATGTATATTTAATGAAACATTAATATGCTGTCTGCAGGAGCTAGGAATAGTAACACTTGCTGCTGCGCCTATTCTGCAAAAATAAAACCTCTATTCTATGAAAATGTCATTAATTATGGATTAATGTTATTATTAATACATATTATGTATTTTACTATTACAGCTGGGGCAATCTCAGAAAAAGGTACACATATTATCATTTTGAGAAATGTGTTCACAAATCTGTCCATTCTCAGCATTTGGTTGTTTAGTATTGAAACAGGTTTTCTTCAAACCCAGGCCTGCCTCGTCTCCTCCCCTCCTTTCTCCCTTCTCCTCGCTGACATCACATTGTGCACATATGCAATAACGTCATGTGCAATTACTTCAGCAGAAGTAAAAGCTTTACAACAAGAAGACACATGTTAGACTTGATTCTGAGATGACCTGGCTGCAGCCTTTGTGCATGTTGTTTTGCTGGAGCTGACAGCAGCCTGTCACATTAATAGGCTCTAACCATGTAGCACCCTCAAGAGCTGAAATATGAAGCCAGTGCAGAACCCTGCAGTTCCTCTAATGGCCACTTGAGGCTGGCTCCAAAAGTGAGTCAATCGCCATAGACTCCCATGTTAAAATTCCCAACTTTACAGGAGAAAATAAACACGTCCATGGCCTTTATTTAAAAATCCCCATTTATGACGACTGAGAAAATGTTATGTTAAATGTTGTAGTGAATAACCAACAAGGTGAATAAATACATTAAAGCATGAATATTTACAGAAATAATTTAAAATCAGGTCATTACAAAACATTATATTACATTTCAGGTCCATATACTAATATTATTTAATTGCGGTTCGTGTATTTTTAACATGACTTTATTCCTCTCTCTCTCTCTTTTTTTTTTTTTAAATACTCAGAACATTTACATAACTGTAAACAACTATTTACCATATAAGGATATATTGCAGTAATCATGTCCTGACCACAGAATAAAGTCTTGCTCGCTGTGTGTGTGTTTTAATCCGAGCTCCTCTGTGCTTTGTTGTTTCCCGACCCACGCACAAGCGTAAACAGCCACCTGCTGGTTCCCCCTCAGGTTAAACAGCTAGCTCTGTCCCCAATGCTGCACAGGTTCCATTCAAACCTATGGATGCTTTATGTAAGCTACTTTAATAAACAGCGTTGCTCACATGGGCGTTGGGCATTACAGTCCCATGATTTAGCATCACCTCAGTCTAAAACGTGGATAAATGATAAAGAGTAACCAATCACTGAGCATCCTGCCTTACATATGGCATTTCTCAGGAACCACCCACCCAACTGTCAGCTCCACATGCACTGTCAGCTACTTGTGTCTCTGATCTAAGTCCATGTCAGTATCTCAGTCCCATGCAGGTCAGATGTAATCAGCATGGCTCTCACATACATGCACACCTTTAACCAAGGTCATGTGTAACTTGTTAGGCATGCTGAGGTGTATTTGCTGATGTTGCTGTGTACTCTTAACACCCTCCCCCCCTCCGTCTTCTCGACATTTTTTTCCCGTCTGTGCATTGTGTGTAAGTGCTCAGACATGCTGTCATTTTCCCTTGCTACAGGCAGAGTTGTGGTTTGGAGGCTGGTATTGTTTGGCTTTCTTTTAGTCACATTCTATTTTTGTTGTGCCTCAAATGCAGCATGACTTGTAGCCCACGGCACAGTATAGTGCAAAGTAACAGAATGCCAGCACACAGGATTTGTGTTTTGTCTTTGTTTATGTTTGTTTATGTGTCTGTGTCTCCAATCAATGAAACCCACTGTTACACAAGATGTGTAAATAAATGATTCAGTACCAGCAGAAATCTAATAGATTTTTCTTTGCTCCTTTCCCTGTCTGCCTCTGTGTCTGCGAGTGTTTGCGTGAGTGTTTGCTTATGCGACTTGATGATGTGAAATCTGCTAGTGAATGGTTAAATAATGACCAGTAGTGACAGAGACAGAGGCTTTGAGGCTCTGGATTTGCTGTTTTTCTCAGCCTCTCAGCATGCAGCCTGCCGGAGCCAAAATGGCTCTGCAGGGTCAGCTTTGGCCCCCTGACAGGCTGACGACGCGAGCGCTGTCTGTTAGGGGCCAGGCCTATTAAATGATCAGAGACTACGTTCCCCTGACTCCGATCTGGCTGAGAGGCCTCAACTCCCTCCTGGAGGCGGGCCCAGAGGTGTGTGTTTGTGTGCATGCATGCATGAAAAATGTATGTCAGTGCGTGTTTGACTATTTTCTCTTGCTTTTTGAAGTATTTTTTATAGTGTGTGGACTTCTATGCATTTTGATAGGTCAGAAAATTGAATGGTACGAAGCACCATCATGCACTCATCCTAAATGTGTGTTGGAGAGAAGCAGGAAAAGCTGATACATCAGAGTGTGTGTGGGCTTAGCCCACAGGGTGTAGTGCTGTATCTAGTGCAGTAGCCCAGGAGCTAGATTTATTCCTACAGAGCCATTTCGAGCAGGCATGCTTGCGCGAATTTGTTTGCATGCTGGGAGGCTGAGAGAAACAATGAATTCAAACCCTCAAATGTTCTGTTTCTGTCACTGCTGGTCATTATTTGACCATTTGCCAACTGCTTCCCACCAGCAAATATGAAGGCAAAGATTCACAGACACAGCAAACCATAAAGATGCTCAGGCCCATATGCAGGTTGCTGCGGCAGGCCAGCGCTTGTTATGTGTCAGGAAGCAGCATTGTATGTTAGCTGTTGCTTTCACTTTACTATTCTCGACAGCCATTGTTACTAACAGAACTTACACAAGCCCTACTGTGCAGAGTTCACAAGTTCAGCTGTTTCTATGGGTGGCGGCATGGCCCTGAATACAATCGATGCAACCATGTTTGGCCATGCTTAGGAGGGGATACTGAACTTGATTTTCAGGAACCTTGAGGTGTGACCAGTAGTGCTGTGGATCATGATCAGACAAGCCAACTGCCACATCTGTAAACAGCAGAGTGTGATTTTTTTTCTGTGGTTTAGCCTCTGCAAGAGGTTTTGAGAACATCACATTTAATTCATCCCCTAACCTATTTGTGGGGTTTTTACACAACCGTGGCAAGATTTGTTATTTCAATCTGTACTTTCTATGATTGTGTCATGGTCTGGAAAATCAAAAAGAGGCCAAAAGTCAGTAATTTCCCCCTTTTTTATTCACCAAACCTCTCCTAACTCCTTATTCTCAGCTCCCTTTCTGTCTTTGTTTTGTTTTGTTTTCACCCACTCTGTGTCTTTGTGGTTGGAAACCATGAGTTGCATATGGCAGACAGACAGCTCCAGATTTCATTAAAAAACCATCCACAATAACACTGCATAATGCCATCTCCAAGCTCATTGTGCTGGTTTGTATCACTGTGTGTTTGTGTTCACTGATTCTGCTTGTCTCGCTCTGTATTTGTGCAGTGATCAAGTATTTTTTAGTAATGTATTTCTTTACTTTCCAAAGTAAAAGCGGATTTTAAGAATTTTGAGATGCTTCACACGTTAATTAACAGCATGCTTTCTTCTGCCTAGAGCAGGTCAGATGCTAATCACATGGTTTGTGGTTTGATCCTTGAGGTCTTCCGTCCTCATGTCAAAGTGTCCTTGGGCAAGACACTGAACCCCAAATTGCTCCAGATGGTTCAGCAAACCTCTGGTAGTTCATTGCCATCAGTAAGTGCGTGAATGAGGAGCTAAATTTAAAGTGCTTCTGATTAAAGGGTTAGAAAAATGCAGTCTATAAACCATTGGATTAACTGAATATGAGAATAAAACATTTAATAAATTCTAAGTATAAACAACTAATTGTATTGCATGCATTCACAAATTATACAATTTCTTAAGCTGTTATTTTAAAAGGTAAATGGCTATGGTAGTGTGTGTGTACATTTATCGTGCATGCTCATGCTTTAGAGTGTCATTAATCAAGTGGAGTATTATTGTTTTCAGCATCTCGCCCAAGTCCACACATTACCATTTTAATGACATTACTCTCCTATTAATCTGCTTACCACACAGCCACTGGTGCAACTTATAAAACTATCAAAGAAGTACTTTGATAACAAAAAAAAAAAAAAAGGAGAAGCAAAAAAACAAGGCCATAAAGAGAGAGGGAACGGTAATTAAAAAGCCACTCTAATGAAAGAAAACTCATAAACAAGAAATAGGGGGAAAGAATGGAAAAAGTGCATATGCTGCAGTCTTGAATAAGACGTGCGACAAATAAATGGATGCTCTATTCAGCACAGAAACACTGAGTGTGTGGCAAAACAAAGTCATCGTCTATGCCTCCAGCTATACCCACTATAATTGTAACTTCGTGCGTTCCCTGGAGCCTAATCAGATAACTAAATTAAAGCTGTCATCAACATCTTGCAGTCTAGATTTAGGGGCTACGAATGGATTTTAATGTCTGTTTGAGAGTTTAAAAGCATACAGTATTTCCTGTGCTTTCTCCACCGTCTTAGGGTGAAGTGGAGCTAAAGTCCCTCATCACTGGGAAGATTTTTCTTTACCAAATGATGAGCTGATTAACCTTGGTCACCAGGTCTAATGAATCTGTGAAATTCATTTACATGGGGCGTAGGAGGAGGACTTCCGGGCATCCACAATGATGAAGGGCAAGTAAGGCCCATGGGCTACTGCACCTCATAAATCCAGGCCCTTCACCTCAATTTTCAACACGAGAAAAAAAAAAATCAACCATCAATTTCACAATATTAATAAATCTGTTTTATGCATACTTTAATATATACAATTAAATGTATACCTTCAGGGCTGCGGTCTAGCCATCGAGCAATGGTGTGAACAGGTGTTACAGCAGAGGACTGCAAAAAGGCTGCCTGGGGGTAAACACAAGTCGCTCACTCTGAAACAAAAGGTGTGTGTGTGTATGTGTATCTATGGCCACTTGTGTGTAGAATACAAAGATAGCTGGCTGAGTTTCCCTGCTCCTAACACACACAGCTTAAAGGAGTAACACAGCCGTTCCAGGCTTTGTTGTTTAGTCAGTGGCAAGCATGAACACAAAGTTTGTCTACCGTAGGCTGGCTGAACGGCCTAAAAAGAGATTAAAGGGACTTAATATTAATCCTGTTTGGTAACAAGTGACTAAATAGTAGCTGACACATTCAGTCTGAATTACATTGCTATTAGTTTTCCACACCAGAGAAAAATGTGTTATTAAGCACCAAGCCAAATTTGATTAGAAAAAATTGCAAAGTATAGAAAAATTTTGTTTTCAAATTTTTTAAAAATGCGAAGTATTCTCTGGCCTGAAATGCCGGGGGTGTGTCTGCAAACTGCAAAGAATAAATCCTCTGTTCAGTTAGTGTAGTGCAGAGATCAGAGGTCCTCACGACCACCCATACACAATAGTGGTTCATATTTCGGTTCATAAAATGCTTCAGAATTTTGGCTGGTATGCATGTCTATTTGTGTTACACAGGGCAGTAGTGAGCAGTTGGTATTACTTCATGCAGATAACTACACTAAATTAAGGTCAGAAAATGTGTGTGTGTGGCAATGTATATTTATTACCACCAGAAAATTTTAGGAATTATTTATTTTATGCTCTAATGCAAACAGCAGCTGAGTGCTTTGAGAGTTGACAGTTGACACTCACCACAAGTGGATTGTATTTAAAACTTGGTTTCAGTAGGTATGCTGTTAATTCTTTCATTCATTATTCTAATGGCTTATTCCCAGCCTGGGCTGCAGGGAGCTGGAGCCAATCCCGGCTGATATTGGGCGATAAGTGGGGTACAACCTGGACAGGCCAGAATTTCCCAGGGCGATTTGGCTTTTTCCCCCTTAAAATAATACTGTAATATCTGCAAAGAGCACAGATTCACTTTCAGAAAATATTTCCCATCAACACTATCAAACTACTGTTTCCATTGAGGACGAACACAGCAGTATGATATTACACCTCCTGTAGCACTAATACAACTCTAATCCAGCTCTGTGTGAGTGATTCACAAATGTTTCAATGTGTTTCAGTTATGTTTTCCTCCTGTCCCTCTCATTGACACTTCACTTCTCTCTCAGCAACACTGTGTCGCTGTGTCTCCTAATCGGGCCTTATATTACTTGCTGCCTGTAGTGATGCAAGAATTAAAGATTATCCTGCTGTTTTGCTCTTTTTAAGTTGCTCTGAAGTTTGGATGTTCTGATCAGGCTTATAATCCAAGATTAATTTGTGATTTAATGCTTTAAGAATTGATCATTCTGATACCAAACCAAACATTTTTACAAACACCTCTGGCATTACCGGCCCTGTCAAGCTGCCTCGTCTGCATGATGTTTAAAGAGGTTTCCAGGTTTTTTGTATAATTTGGCTCACTATTATTATACACTATACCTACCATACATTAATATGTTCCTCTATGCAGCTTCCCCTTGTTAAAGTAACAAGCTAATATCTTAGAGATGCATTATATTAGTTTTTGTATTAGGGATTCTAATGAATAACTAATGTTAACATTCCTATGGACTGTTTACAGTTAAATGGTCAACTGTTCACATTAATGTTCCATATATTACTTTTATTAAAGTACTATAACATTGACATACACATTGTTTGTTTCTTCTCTTTTTGAATTAAAAATTTCGGACAAGTGAATTTCTTCTTCCATCCAATTTCAGAAAATGCAAATTAGGGATGTTTCCATCAACTGGTTTAGAGCAAACAAAAACAAAACTGCAATCTTTTGCCAGAAGATGGCAGTGCTTTAGGCTAATCTGTCATCTAAACAAGAGAAGAAGTACACATTGTGTGAGAGCGAAAAAACAAAAAAAAGTTGGTAAGTATGGCGACCGAAGAGAGACAATGGATAAAAGTCATAAGGAATTAGATTAAATTGGGCAGAATTTTCCTGAGGATGCAAGAAATGTAGAGACCACTAATTGAGTCATTTTTAAATGATATCATCAGACTGGTATAAGCTTTGATAAGAATTGCTCAATTTAACCATGAAGTGTTAGTCATCTGTTTAAAATGCAATTCGAATGATTTCTGTGCCAAAATATCATGAAATAGACTTTATGCCTGTAGAATTCTTTCATAACTGGAATCTAAAAAATATCCAGATGTATCATGAAACCAATCTCAAGCCTACTATCGGAACAAGTAAAGTCAAATCTGTGGCAATGTCGACACCATCATTAAATGAGCTCCGTGCCATAAGAGAAGCATAATGGAGGGGAAGATAGCGTCAGGTAATGGAAGAGAAACAGAAAGGATGCGAGAATGAAACGATTGTATGGATGCCTGACATGGGTTCAGATAACGCAGGGGAAAAAATATCGTAGTGTAGAGAGATGTCAGGCTGTCACGAAAAGCATTTGCGGCGGTTTACATAAACAGATAAACAGATAGAAGCTGCAGCACCTGCCGTGTGGCTTCTGATTCTGAGCAGTCCTACATGTGCAACCAGCCTGACAGTAAATCACATCCACCCATTCGACTCCTCCCTCCCTCTCCCTCGCCTGCTTGTTTTCTCCCTCCCTCTCTCATCCTTTCTCCCAGCTCTTTCTCTCCTCAGCAAATTTTGTGCAAGTGTCATTTCTGATATATGCATAGATGCGCTGACTGGAAGAGGATTCCTCAAAGTCGCATCCAGGCAGCCCAAATGTGCTGTCCAAGAAAAGGTCTTATTGGCTTATCGTGTGCTGAGAAGACCCATTCACATAATCCTTAAGTAGCTCCAATCCAGAACATCCATCCCTTTCAGCCATTGTTCTGTTCAGGAAAACGGATAGTGTGCGTGTTTGCCTGAAAGCATGGCACATACATACAAACGATGCTGCCTACCCGGCCATGCTTTCATGTATCTCTTTTTTTCCGCTCCCTGAGCTTCAAATGTGTGTTTATGCATGTGTGTCTAAGTGTCACTAGGAAAACAATAGCAGTTCTTTGAAACGAGGAAATATGTCTTTATTTAGATGGTGGCAAGAGGGAGAGAAGCTTAACATAGTTCTTCGTCGTTCTGTTGTAAAATTAACCAGAAGAGGCCTGAGCCTATTGTTGTCAGTAATCCAACTATTTCCATTTCAAAAGCAGAGTTAAGTGGCTGTGATGGACACAAAAGCAGCCTATTACCACTGTCATTTTGTGTCTGTTGGATCACAGGAGCATGTTCGCTGTGGGATGTCCGTATAGTCAAGGAGCAAACTTCACATGGAACGCCAGATAAAGTTGTGAACCCTTAATTGGGAATTAGTGCAGCACAGTGGAGCTGACCAACACGGTTGTAGTTGTTGTTGTGGTGGAAGTGTGTGCAGTTGTGGCTCTCAGTGTGTGGGAGTGGGGAGTGGGGCGCGGGGACGGTGGGAGGGGTGCGGGGGGGTTGTTCCCCTGGCAACCTGACCAGGGTCAGCATGTCACACTGTTTCACTGGCTGAGTGTGCTGCCATATGCAAATGAGGTCTGTGCCAGCCTTCAAACATTAGCATTAGTGATCATTTGCATAATATCAACTTTTTGCCGGTGGAAAAGTAGGGCACGGGAGAGAGGACGAAAAAGCAAGAAAGAATTTGGAAATAATATTTGAAATACTTTGTATCAGGAGTAAAAGGCAGCGTTGCCTTTTTTCACCCATTATCGGATAAACAGTGAAGAAAGAAAAATAAATGTTTGTGTGTGGCAGGGCTGAGAGTGCTCTCTGTGGAGGCTTGTTGTTGTGTAAGAGTGTGTGCAGTCATTGTCCAGTCCACTGGAATCAGATGCCTCCGAGCTTATCGGGTCCTTTAATCAATGCCGGCGTGGTTTTCAGAGAGTTGTGCATTACCAAACAATAATGTCAAAGTCATGAATCTTTGCTGCTGGAACTTGCACAACATGTCAAGGTGGAAAAGAGGAAATGGTCGAAAGAACCTGTAAAATATGAATTTCAACAGTGCCTTGTATTTGCCAATCCACATTAGAGCCTCACTGGTTTGGTTAGGTTTCCCAGTAGACTTAGAGAAGCTAAATAAAATGAATACTGCACAAATATTCTCTCATTCTTCCAGACAGTGTTCAGACCATGAGACACAACAACAGCTAAGCTTTGATGCTTAACTGTCCTCTGCTTTCTTTGCACACAGAAAATTCATCAGAATCAAGAAGGGAACAGAATAAGAATCCCACCAATAAGCAAAATCAGTATAAAATCAGTGCCAATGGTATCAATAAATTCATACAAAAAATCTTATCAAACTCCACTCCTAGTGGAATGGCTGCAGAGCAAAACTCTCCATTTCATCTGGCCTGACATGAGAATTACTCTTCTGACCTTAACCCTCTGTACCCAAAGCCATTTCAAGAAGTTTTACATTTTCCTCCCTGTTTCCTTGTTTTTCACAGCAATGGATAAGCCCTGAAGCTCTGTGGAATCAGCACAATCATGGCTAGAAGCAGGAAACACTCAAAAATGTATTGTGTGCAGAATGTTAAATGCCATACAAAATAAAAAAAAGAAGAAAAAGTTGAAGTTGAATTTCTTTGATAAATAATTAGTTTTAATTGGAATAGAATAATGTATATTTATAACAGTTTCCCAAGTACCCGTGAGTGCCAAAACAAATAAAAAAAATAATTGAACTATACTTATTAAATCATTATCCTCTCCTCTCTGCTCTGTGTAAACAGTTTGCAGTTCTGTCTGGTTTTCAAATTCAAATTAATATTTTAAAAATGATAAAATGATTGCAAATCACTCATTTTAGTTGCTGTTTTTAATAAGACTTGAAGAACATTGATTTATTTTTAGAAAATATTTATCTCCATTATATTTATTGTCCACCTTATGTTACCCTGTACCCTGTCTTAGTTTACTCCTGGGCTAAAAGTCTTTACTTTCATCAGCAAACGCACAACTGTACACGAGCTACACACTGAGTTATTCCTTAAAGAAGTTCACTACTTGTACTTTTGGTTTAAAAAACATCCCTGGTGCTTTGGCTAGGCAGGGAGTCAATTTAAGCCCAGTGGAATGCCGGGCTTGTAATACACTGGCAGCAACCTGCTGTGTTAATGAGGCTGAGACACACTAACTTCAGTGTGTCATGAGTGACGTGCAAAATACGGCAAAACACTAAGTAGTTTTCAGTGTCAAGGTGCATTGTTGTTGAAAGACGACTAAAATCATACATCTGTGTGTTTGGTGTGTGTGTGTGCGCGGTGTGTATATAACAAGGATTTGTCTCCAATCAGCTTTCCACAAACCGAGCTGTTCTCCAGAGATCAAAGAGCCTGCCTCTAACTAGCTTGCTTGTGGATCAGGTGTTGAGATTCCAGCGTGCACCTCTCCCTTTATCTGTGGATTGCACCCTCTCTGTCTCTGTTTCTCGATCCATTTTTCTCTGTCTGTGTTGCACGACTGCAGCCCGGTTCTGTCGCTGCTACTGTTTTGGGAGGCAAAATAGACCGTCAGCTGAGAGCAGAATGTAATGTCAGATAAACAAATCACATTTCCTTCTTTTGCACACTCTTTATTTGTGCGTTCGAGTTGTATTAAACAGAAGTTAAATTTATTATGGCACAGCCCCGTGTACTTGGACTATAAAAGAAAGAAGGATGGGTAGAAGCCATTGGAATAGTTTGGAAAATCTATCAAATGAGCTGAAAGCTTCAATTGACGTCAGTTGATCCTGTGGCGCGCTGCAGGCCTCACATAGGAAATGCCAACATCACAGAACCAGCAGTATATTGGGAAAGGTCGCTTTTTATATGTAGGCAGGCACAAGTTTGAGTGCCATTAATTTCCTATACATTTCCATGTGAGCAGCCTACAGAAGGCGGAAGGGCAACCGTTGGATACTGCTGCTTGCTTTTATCATCAATTGCTCTGCAGGAGAACGCCAATGAAGCCACAGGGGTCCTGTCACCTCAGCACATCTGTTATTTTTAACTCTCTAAAGTAACTATGCTAATTTTCCTTCTGAATCTGATATCATATGACTTTCACCAAATGGTATCAACCCAAAAATTGCCTTAACGACATAGTTGAGCATGGAAATTGACTTCAGAAAGCCAGACAGCAATGTTCTGAGCTGTTATTCACCTTAACAGGTTAACTTAACCTATGAATTAAGTAAATTGATTAGATTAAATTGAGATTGATAAAATTAAATTGAGATGGAGCTCCACACTGGGTGTCTCAATTTAATCTCCAGATTCCCAGAGGTCAGACAACTGTTGACCTGAAATCCCCTCCTAAAAACCTAATACAAACAACCCCCATAAAAGGGGGCAAAATGAAAAGGGGTTGAATTGCTCATGTTAGGTTTATGCAGCAACATGACAGTGGAGTTCAATTTAATGGCAAGCTCAGTTTCAGCTTTACTACTTTTTATTATCTGACATGTTAAAACATAGTGGTGTTGGCAATGGTGGTAGTTTCTTCAGAATTGGAAACTTAAGGTGGTATGGCCTCCATCCACACTAAGCAGGTATTCCAGATGTCCCTCACCCCAGCAATGCTTTCAAGCTCATCCTGGGGAACTCCGAGGCATTCCTCAGTCAGGTGAAATATAAAATCTTTTCAACATGGGGGCCTCCTAACAGTTGGATTAGCCTAGAAAACCTCTAATGGGAGGTGCTCAAAAGGCATCCTCATCAAATGCCCAAACCACCTTAACTGGCTCTTTTTGACTACTCCCTGCTCCCTCTGTATGTCTGAGCTCATCACTCTATCTCCAAGGCTCGGCCAACCCCATGGAGGAAACTCCTTTATCCGCTTGTGCCTTCACTCTTCTTCTTTCTGTCACAAACTAAAGCTCATGATGGGGGAACGTAGATGGAAAGTAGATCCCCTTCCAGCTCAGCTCCTTTGATATTGCCTGTAAGGTTTTCAGCTAACAGAGCTAACGTCAGCTGTCAGTCAAACAATCTGTAAAACTAGATACCTCTCTTCAATTCCTTTCAGCGGCAGAAATCAAAAAAGGGTGGAGTAGGGGCGCCAAAGCAGTCTGATCCGCCTCATTACACATTTTGTGCGTGTTCGGCCACGCCTATTTAAAATGCTTTTGGATGCTTTTTTTCCCATAACTGTCTGCATGACTTGCTCCTGATTTTCAAATTGAATCAGTAAATTTATATGAAATGCATACAAATTGTTTGTATATGTGTGTGTCAGCAGCAGCGAGGAAGCCTGTTAGGCATAGATAAATGTCCGACATCCCTGGGGTTCACTTTTAGCTCACAGAGTGTAGTTTTTCACCGTGATTGGATATCGACAGAGGCATCATGCTCTGGGCCATAAGTAGACCTTCCACATTCACTCGTGCACATATGCACACAAACACACACACACACACACAGAAAACAGATAATGAATGGACGTGAGCACATTTAAAGACCATCAAATATATATAGCAGAGTGGAAGAGGATGGATAGGGTTGGACTGGAAATTCAAATGATCTCTAATTTATTCATACTTTACTTTGCTTGTCTTACCGCTGAGGCACTGGGCGACTGTCCACGTGTAACACTTTTCATTTCAAAGCCCCATTTGTTGCCTGCTGCTAAAAGATGTTCTCCTAAAGGTGCCACAGCCAACAAGCAAAGAGCATCTTTTCCCCACACTCACCCACTTCTCACCTCCCTGTTCATTGTCTTCCTGCTGCTGCTGCTTCTTCTTCTTCTCCTCATCCGTGCCCTCCCCCTCTTTTGCCGTTCTCCTCCCTATCTCCCTATTTTATTTACACGTTGAACAACTGCCTGCTGTGAAAGCTTATGCAACATGGCCTGCTACACTCACACACACATGCATACAGTGGGAACACAGCTCGGAAACACACACAGCCACATGCACAAACTGGAAAAAAAAAAAGGGCCAGACGAGAAAAAGAAGGGATGGGTGATTTTTTTTCCTTTGACTCACATAGACCATAATTGTGTTTTGAACCAACATCAGAGCCATGAAACAAAGTTTATTGAGCCGTTGTTCTCAGTGATACATCTGGCGGTCTGATGTTTACATATTCTTCATTGTTCTGTGGCATAACTTGACACCGGGCCAGATATTTGATTAGCTGGAGACAAACGATCAGGTTGTTGTATGAGTCTGGTAATTTCTCTTGAGAAACTGTTTGTGTACTCTGCTTTCATATAATTCTGTCTGTTTTCACGTTCTCTCTTGACTTTCTGACCTTAAGTAAGACATTTTGGAATAATACAATGATTCAACATGTAAAGCTCAGAAAGAGACAATCACGATAATGGAAATGCATTCTATGTATGTTAGCCACTGTCTTCTGTGGAGAGGCGTGGAGTGTTTTGTTGAGGGTGCAAATTGATGTTTTATGTGGAAACAGCATGGGGTCCATGTTTGATCAGTAAGTTCAGTTAATAAAGCTAAATTGGGCCATAAAAAGCAAGGACTCTGTAAAGATGCATTAGATCAAGTTAAAAGGCGTTTCGTTCCTGATCGTTTGACTGATGCCGTTCTTTTCATCTGTCGTCCATTATAAATAAACCCCACGGGGTGTCCTGTTGGCCTGCCTGGCAGAGTGTGTGCTCCATGTGCTGGGCCTGGATTAGTTTCTGGTCTGTGGTCCTTTTCTTGTCCGCCATCTCACCGGCTGCTTTCCTATCAGTCTTTATTAGCCAACAAATTCCCCAAAAACCTCCAAAAAACAACCTTATAGTAAACCTACATTCACACTTTACAGTCGTTCCATTTTTTATATTTTTTTCTGTCGTCAGAGCTCTTTTTCTTTGTTTTGACCTGCTCTGATTTCCCAGATGGAAACTTAAAGCATCCCCATCGATTT
>JAOWBC010000182.1:14937719-14950861 GCA_028566105.1 Hypoplectrus providencianus
GACACTTTGTAATCAGAGGGAGGGTTCGCTGGGGTTTGAATGGGCCGGCCCACTTCAAACCCCCCAAGTTGAGTTTCGGGGACAAATTGACATGCGGCTGCTGACACAAACTGCGCCACATATCACCACTTAAATGTTTTCTCTCCCTCGTTTACAGAGTCGCAATTCAGTTTGTGCAACGTAGACACAGTGGAAGTGAAGGTGATGCTTTTCATATGCTAATGAGGAATGAACTGTGAGATTTGCAGCATTCATTAAAGAAAAGCAGAGAGATTTATGGTGGCTGTGGGGCTAATTTTCTTTAAATGCCTTAATCAGCAAACCGTTTGGAAGGCACAACTCTGAAATGGAATTTGGCCTCTTCACACACACATGGACACACACACACAGACACATTTGCACTGCTTACAGTATATCCCTGTTGTAAAGTAGGTTGCAGGGTTGAGCTGATATATTCAGTTTTCCAGGTCAATTGTCTGTCAGTTTCTGATTCAAGAGCAGGTTTGTGCTACATAAGTTGTCCCACTGAAACACTAAATTCATCTTCTCCTTCATACTCTTTAAAAAAAAATGCAATTGTAGTTAGCAAATTATTCATTAGAATTATACTTGAATTTAGAGCAGACGAGCTATGTTGAAAGCTGAGCCCCTCGCACTATCAGTGCCCACTTACAGAGAAGATACTGTCTCTGATGTTGCTCTGTGCTCTTTACATTTCGTTCACCAACAAATGACCTTTAAGTAGCTGAAGGCATGTTTGAGGACAGTAACATACGGGATGTGAGACGTTTGTGATTGGATGATGATATCAGGTGTCATTCTGTCAGCCAGAGTTCTTTTCTGTCTCATTCTACAGAGCATTTGCAGCGTCTTTGCTTATGAAATCATACATCCCTGCACCTCCTTTATACCTGTTAGATAACTCAGTAAGGAAAAAAGGGACTACTTATGACTCCCAAGCATTGTAGCACCAATATAGTATAAAACAAATTGCAGGGAAATGGTGGCAAATGTGGATTAATATACCTATGTAATAAGTCTGGAGCAGCTGAATTAGAAAACTTCAAACCTAAATAAAAGGGTTAACATTCATGTTTTTTCCACAGCCCCTGTTGGGTTGATGTAGTAGGCTGAAAATAGTGGCTACACATCAGTAGCCCATCCATGTGTGTATCTGAGCTGAAATAGCAATAGAAAAAGACATAAATTGTCTAGCACATTCCCACACCTGGCCAAAAACAGTTGTTCAGTACAACTTATGACAGTTATAGTCCTCTAGACTACACTTTGATGTGGCTCGCCCTGTATTAGCAGTTCTGGGGAAGGATGTCTTTTGTAATGACGATCACGTCTGCTCCACACACAGGAAATTGGTTTGGTTGAGGGGAAACTTTTTGCATTGCTCACATCCAATGTAAGGTTCCTCCTACCCTTTTTACGTCTGTACTCTCCTCTATTTCCACTTTGTAAAAGAATATGGTTTTGTCATGAGACGCCTCCCATATTAAGTTTTCACATCATAACAGTCATGTGATTGCAAAGCTATACAGGCCTACAATTTACTCTGAAATTGGATTGAACCTGTTATTTAAGGTTTTACAAGAACACTAATAATTAATCCCTAAATCCAATTATTGCCAATCAAGCTGTTGTGTCATTATGTGTATTTAACCATGATGAAGACATTCAGGACTTGGCAGTGTACGCCACTTAGATCTATGCTGGTGTGGGAAAGTAAACACAAATTACAAATCGACTGCTGCTCTTCCAATAATCTACACAGTAATGGATGACTCACAGAAGCAAACAGTGCCCAGCTAACCTTGAGGTTTGAACACTTACAGCTACTATCTTTGGTTGTGTCCTGTGTAAACGGCCTGATTGTTGGCTTGTCATTCTTTAAATGACGTCTGCATGGGAGCTGTGGGAATGCCACAAAGCTAGCATGAGGATCCAAACTGAAGAGTTTGATGACATTCTGCAGGTGTTACATGATAAACCTGGCTGCTGGTGGAACATAATTCTAGTGCAAAGCTGACTGCTGTGTTGTCAGATTTTTTTTCATCTTCTGTCAGATTTTTCACCTTTCTTTTATGCGTGCTTGATGAGTTGGCATCCTCATATTCACAGCATGAAAAGATTGAAAACCGCTGCATCAGATCATTTGACGCTCATGAGCAAAGCAATGTTGATTCCGGGCGGCGGGGCAGATTGGAATCATTTTCTGTATCTGGGAGATCAGGCATACATAAAAAGTCTCTGCGAATAAGAAGCCAAACTCTATGCTTTCTTATTGTCACGCACACTGTCAATTTAACATTTAGTTCAGGTATCTGGCTGCTGATGTAGCTGACGGTGTGTGGCTTCATGTTCTCATCAGTAATCATTTGTAAGATGGTACATCATTGTTTTCAACATCCAAATGAGGTTTGTGATTGGAAGCTCACCACAGGTTAGGGCACAAAGGATTGTTACATTACATCCTGTTTACTGGTGAATACCACTGCACTCATTTTAATTGCTTTGGATGAGAACACCAGCCAAATAACTCAAATGTAAACGGAGGCATGCCTGCCGCTGACAAACAAAAACAACATTTATGAGGAAAGTTAGCGGGGTGAGTTATTTCACACGATAAGAGATCAGAGCCTGACTAATATGGAATTTTCTGAGATGGATGCTGATTCTGATGTTATTCATTGATAACCAATATGGTGGATGGTATTGTAACTTTAAGAGCTGGACTAAAAATATCCCTTTTTTGTGTGGGTTGTGCACCGATTTTTCATCTCTTTGCAAATAGACCTAGAGACTGCTGTCTCAAACATAAAACTTTATTAAATAAAATGCACCATTGTTATACTTGATACAAACAATGTATTACATTGTCAGCCACTTCTATTAAAGATAATTGAGTAAATAGAGAATAAAACTGAATAAAATAAATAGCTAAATAGACATCATTACTGTTCAATGTCAGTCAAATGCTATAAAAAAAACAGAAGAAACATTTCTAAGTCACTTCCAGCAACTTTTCTGCAATATATATTGTTAAAAAAGTTTCATATCTTGGACATCACATAAACTGATGCTCTACTCATAATAAACATTTCTGATCAGACATCCTCACCAACCACACCACTGATAGCAAGACTACAGAAAAAAAGCACATGAAAGGCACTTTTGTGATGATAATAAAGAAATAAACAGAGATTAATGTGCAGGATTGTCCCAGCCCATCTGTCCACATAGTCTGGCTGTTGGGCCGTTAAATGATTCCACACCACAAATGCTTGCTAATCTAACTAATAACCAAGAACACTTTATAAAAATATTACTGTATATTAAGTTTCATGTCCAAAATATCACCTGCTTCTTCAGTTTTGACATATCAAATAACTGTTAACTGCTTCTTCTCAGTGGAAAATGGTTGAGAGATGGCATTTTAAAGGCCAAGCCATACGACTGCCGCTACCAGCTGTGTATTATTATTTATCTTTTAAGCTATTTATCTGCCCTGAATTAACACCGAAGTGAATCGTTTGACATTTTAGAGTTCCTGCTGTAGCTGAAGCATCATTTACAAAAGTTTTACTCAGGAACATTTATTGAGTGACAACTTTGAGGCTTCAGTGTGGCGCTTGGAGAGTTTTATTAAATACATATTAAGTGATTTAATAATGATAATAATTTGATCCATGTGTCTGTCCAGCTCTATCCATCCACACTGTACAATAGTTCAGTCTTCTTGATTCACCCACCTTTCTTCTTTCCAATCCCTCTGTTTCCATGGTTACTGAAGACTGTAAGAGGCAGGTAGAAATTGAATATACACTTTGAGTATCTCTACTATTTGGAGTCACAGGGCTTAAAATCCTTTACTGAATTGTCCTCCATTAAATGATCTTAAGAATCGTGGTAGGGTTGGACTTCAGGAGCTGCTCCGAATGCATTTTCATTGTCACGACGAGAGCACGGTGCAGATGAGAGTTCCAGGGAAACCAGACCTCGCTGTCTCTTTACAATGCTTTTTGTTCAGCTCGGTCGTTCTGTTTGTCATAATAAACAAAACATTTGCTGGAGAAGCTCTGCAGCAGTGCTTCAGATCAGTGTGGCCATTTTGTGTTTACAGGGCACTCGCAAGCTGGCAGCGCAACACCTATACTGCAAACAATCGACAAGATTTGCATGAATGTGCAGGCTTGCGTTGTTGTTAGATCAAGAGGTACACTGTGTCTGAGTTTTTCTTCTTTTTCTTCTTGTTTTTTTTTTTCAGTGTATTCTGCTGTGAGGACAGTGCACATCTGACACAGCTCTTGAAGAAAAATTAAATAAAATAATTTGGAAACACAACACAATGTCTCTGTACAAGCTGTACAATGGGGACAGTGGTCGCATTTTTTGGTTTTCAAATTCACAAGTCAGTCGATCCATTCCTGTATCATCAGCAACACGGCGACTAGCTAGCAGTCTAGCTAACGTTACTGCAAGAAATAACTGTAACAACCCTAATTTAAACTAGAAAACACCGTCTCAGTGAGGAAATAAAGGCAATCCAACACCCAGAAGTAGGTTTTGATGTAGCAATAGCTTAGTGGGAATATTTTTTTTTTTTTTATCTCATCCTTTTCGCTTTCTTTTCTTTGCTTCCTTTGGCAGTTCCACCTTCTGCCATTTTTACAGCTACTGGAAGCTATTTTGTTCAGTTGGAAGTAGTGGTTGACTAATATCTCTATTTTTTTCAATGGCTGATGCTGTTATTTTGAGAGCAGGGCGACTGATGACTGTCTTCACCGTACCTTTTTCAAATACAAAAGAAATATATCAACTAAATAAAGACTGGATCACCAATGGAGCACACACACCACAGAGTTATGTAATTTTTTGATTTTTTCATAGATAAAAAACAACCCCCAAAACACATTAAGTATTCAGCCTACAGCTCAGTGTTCAGTTGTTTTCAGTTTCTGCTTCGACCAAGAATTTTCATCTCACTGTTTATTGGTCTTGTGGGCGTAGGTGTCAACTGGCGCTGATTATCTTTAGGGCTTTTATTGTGAAAGGAGAAATTAAAGGAGTGGAGCTCTATAATGTGCAGCTGTTGACTATGTGGAAGGCAGTAAAGTGTTTGCTCTCTTGGTTCAGAATACAAAGCTTCTGTGTTAATAGTTTATTACTGTACTTTACAAGTGTTAACACTTTGGCTACATTGGAAAAGAAAGCAATTTTTGTATTTATTTGTTTGAGACTTGAGTTCAACAGCTTGATGTAACACACCTCTCACAGGTATATTGAAAAATCCTCTCACCTCACCTTTTCAAACCACATATTTGTGTTATCTTATGTCTATCACTTCTCCCAGAGCTGTCGTTATTACACGATGCTAGCCTCGGAGTCAAAACCTTTGGCACAAACATCAATGCTTTACAGCCTCCATATCCACTGAGGATCCTCAATCGTCCCCTTTCTTTAGCTGTGATTAAGTTTGTGTCTGAAGTATTAGATTTTCACTTTGATTCATTGGTTTTCAGCCAGAAGCTTCTTGTTATTGGCCAGTATGCTGCGATTTGACAGGACCGTGGTGTGGTGTTGGAATAACTCCCCTTCACTCAGTCACTGAAATATGATTTGCTCCATCACAGAGTGCCTGCTGATATGATGCTTTGACAGATTGTAGGGAGGTTTATACAACTGTTGCCTTTTTCCCCAGAGGTGGCCAAAACACACCACTTGCAAGTTTTTTTCTTTATTTTTACTTTGTCTTTTCAGTGTTAACATAATGTTTTTTTGTCTCTATGTATACCTGTCTACTGATTTGTTTACCTCTTTTTATTCCAGAGACTTGCAGTCTACTAATTTACAGTCAAGGTAGATGAACTTATCAAGTGAACGAAAGTCAATTGTGTTCACAGGGCACATTTTAAAACAGCAAATGGACTTATGGACTCTCAGTTAATAGCATAAACAACAGGAGAGTCAAGCTGCGATACAAGCAAAGCATTTACAATTGGATTATACAAGGAGAAGCCCATTTCGAAATGAATAATTCACTGCACCATCCTCATAAAATCCTCTTATGCCCTTCACAAACTCACAAACACACGTTGCCCTCTTTCAGATCCATGCACACAGAGTCTTGGCACGGCACAAGGTAGTACGGATACAGACCAGATACCTTTGTCAACTCACCTCAGCAGGATGTAATGATATTGATGACAGGAAGTCATCATGGAGGACATGTATCACAGCAGGAAATGTCTGAGGTGAAACATGTCCCCTCTCTACTCATCAATTTTTTAGCAACCTGCTGTCACCTCACTCTTCTGGGCACAGCAACATATCTCCTACCCTGGCTCTTTTTGCATTCGCTCTCTGTCTCTCCTCCACAGTCAGTGCGCACAAACTCACATAGTCGGGTGACTTCTACACGCAATATGTTTCAAGCACACCTGTGCCTATAGTGATGTCAATGAAGAGGCCATACAAGGTGTTTCAAGGGGACAGAAGACGATAGTCAGCAGAAAGTATTCCAACACAATGTGACATACTAAAGACCAAACAAAATCACTTAAAATCATCCATTTTTGTCACCAAAAATAATGTTTTTTTGTACAGTTAATAGTCTTTATTTTTTATTACCGATATTCCTACAAAATGAGGATATAAAGACCTATAAAAATGTTCTGTATAAACTGAGCCTTTGCTTTGTAAATATACACTCTGAATGTTATTTCGTTCTGTTTTTTATTGAAAAGGTTCACGCAGTGTCCCAACTATCTTTAAATTGGAGCCGTATTAAGAAGAAGAAAAAAGGTACTTTTTGGAAAATATATATAAAAAAAATACTCCTTTTCATGTCAGCGGGTGTGTCAAGTGTTTGATTGACAGTCATTGGTCCCATCCCCCAGCAGGGGAATAAGAGACTAAGTGAACAAACTTGCACTATAGCTACATGTCATTATGGGCAAAAAGCATGTTGTTAGCACCACTAAAGACCAAAGAAGTCATCTTTTGAAACCAGGTGACATTTTCATGCACTTTTACATGCTGCTAAGTGAGCTGCAGATGTATAGCTAGTTAGCTATTTGTTTTGCAAGCTTACATTAGCGGTGCACTTTTCGCTGGTAAATGCTAGTTTGCTGGCTCGCAACTCAAAGGACAAGACACATGTTCATGTTTGTCGGTCAGATAAGATGGATACTTTGGCAGGAAGCCCATGTGGTTGTTGTGTTATGGAGGTGGTTGCTTACTGACAAATTAGTCCTGTTCACGGGAGAAAGAAAGACTTTTTCTGAGTAATTTCTGACCTAGCGAACATTTAACAGTTTCCGCTTTGCTGATAACCCAAAAGGAGATGAAGCTGTGTGAAGCACTTCTCTCCATTTTCGCTTGTGGGTTGCCAAAATTGTCAAATAAACAAAACAACCTTTTTGTTGATTTTTTTTTTTCTCTCTGCTGCAATCTGTAGAAGTGACAGAATAATCTACAGCAATGCATTACACTGCCATCTTCTGACGAAAGTATGTAAATGCAGCTTTTTTTATTGGCTCTGAACTAATTGATAGAAGATAGAAGTAATTATTATTATTACTTTAAATGGAACATTTACAAATTTGCTTCAAGTTCACTTTCACTGACGTGAGTGGAGCCTTATACTGAAACGTGTTGGAGAAAAATTGGAATATCTGAACAGGTGAAACAGGGTTGCATGGACTAAGCAGCATAAATGCATTAGAGTTAAAACTATGCCTGGTGAAACTTTAACAGGCCACCAATCAGAAGTGGAAGGTTAATCCTCGTAATATGATCTGTAATCGGTCTTACCTGAGCAAACAGCATTATACTGTACAGGTATACTGTAAAAGCCCACGACATGCACTGTGATGTGAATGTGATCCTGTTTGCCAGATCACCTCCGGATGCAGTCGGCCATAAATTGCAGTTGGACGGCAGCCAAAGTCATCCAGGTGCAAATGCGGTTTGCACAGTGTGCTCACAGTTGAAAAGTAGATCTCACAGGGTTCGACCATTATGACACATGGATGTAACCTTCCATACAGCTTTACTGAAAGAGTGCCATACGATCTCCACCCACTGTACCCCCCATTCATAGACACAGGCTGGAAACACTTACAGCAGGAAGCTGTTGTGCGATGTGATGCATCTAACAACCAGCCAATAAAGATGATGTTTTTCTCTCATTTCAGCTGAAAAGTAAATACAGGCTGCACCTGCCATATGTTTTTATTGACTGTGCTATCTCCCCACCTGCTCCGCTGCTTTGCATAGTTCACATGAAAAATGACATAGCATCATAAAAGCAATGTGCATAAAGGATGACTGTAAAGCAAACAGCAATTGTATTGATGAGGATTTAGAAAGGCCAGTTTCAACATGTGTTCATTCTTTGGGTTTTAGCATTAAACTAACTTCTGGCACGTGACATTTAAAGTTTATATGCTCAGCATGATCCCAGAATTCCCATGTTTTATTACTGTCTCACTTCCTGCTTTTATTTGCACAGCACACACAGATCAGAACAAGATAAAACCCCAACGGCAACTGAAAATACTGTTTAAAAACTCGAAATACAATCCAAAAGAAGAAGCCAAAAAATGAATACAGCTCGCACTGAGAAAAAAAAACTATAGCTGCATGAATATGTTTACCATTCTAAATGTTTTCCCCTTTTACATTGATATTTCACACGCTCTCAGGTTTTTATGGAATGTGCCGGCATAAAACACATTTTTAGTGCAACAAATCAAAGACAAGAAAAAGTGAAGTGTTTTTGAGTGCATACATGTCAAGGCAAAGCGTCTTTGTGCAGCTTCTCAGTATGTTTACATACAGTAGGTCTCGTTGCCATTATTCAGAGCATTTAACAAGAAAAGTGAAACTGAAAGAAAGAAACCAAAAACATTTGCTTTGCTGTCCCATTTTTCTTTTGACTTCAAACAAAGTTTCATTTATTTTGCAGTGTTTGTGTCAGGGCAAAAGGGATGAGGCTTTTGTGGTGAGGAGCAGAGAAACACTCAGTGAACTACAAAGTGTGGAAATTGACAGAGTTTAGTCTTTGGCTGCTGACAGAGTTAATTGGAGTAGAGCCGAGGTTTTCAGGCTGCTTTCACAGACACTGAGATCTAAATTAACCAAGACTTTTAGACACAGTGCAACATATTGAGGAGCACTTTACCCAGTGTATGTGCACATGGGTAAACATACAGTATGTGGGTGTTTGCAGACACAGAAGCCACACATGCTGATGGAGAAATTAATATTATCCGGTTGGAATTAGAGTTCGGCAAAGAAAAAACAGTTGGCTTTGTTTGGCTCAAGATGTGTTGTGAGAAAAAATATGAGAAAAGCATTTAATAATGTTAATTACAGCAATGCACAGGCAGTGAGTGTGTGCTGATTTGATACTAAATTACATACATTCAGTACTAATTGTTACTGTGTTCATCATCACTTATCAGGCAGTAAGGGCAATGAGACAATATGACATTTAACACAGCGGGATGCTAGATGTGTGTATCTGGGACATTATGAGATGAAAAATATGAAGGTTATATTTTGACTTTTTCGAGTATCGATCATTTTTCAGAAACCACAATGGTCAAAAAATCTCTAACCAAGACCTGCTCTATAATTAGATGTTGGGAATTTGTCACAAATGATAATAACAACCAAAAAGCCAAGGACACATTACATCCATTTGTAATTATGATCTCAGAGAAAGCTACGTTAAATAAGGAGTAACTACCCATTATTGAGATTGACCATTAAAATTCAGCATATCTGTGAATATATCAGGGTTGATAGCAGTGACTCAACATTTCTTTTCGCCAAGTGCTGACTATTACTGGCAAAACAAGGCATTAGGAGCTCAATGCTTACATTTAGCCTGGCTCATGTACAGCTTAATTGTCACTTACTGTACATCCTTCTATTCAGTTAATGTCGCTTATGATATTACAATCCCAGTCCACCAGTCATGAGTCTTTGGGGACATTATCTAATGTCCTGTACAGTCAGGAAATGGGTTTGAGAACAGCAAACTTTTAGTTTTCAGAGTTGGATTTTAAATAAATATTAAATATGGAGGGATCCATGGTGGATCATAGACAGTATTTAAAGATGGACCCCCAGGAATCTCCATAGGTCGTAAGCTCCACCAGCTGCACATAGGTGGAAATGGAAGACTGGTCTGTCCTCAGAAAAGACAGTGTAGATTACATAAACGCTGGGCTCTTCTACCATGTGAAAACAGAAGTAAACTATATTCTTTTGTGTAATTTATATCATTAGTATCTTTTTGTGGTACTTCCTCACTTCCTGCATTAATGTACATTTATTTACTTTTTAAAGCGTCTTATATAACCAGGAAGATTTTCACCCTAAATCTAGGTCAGTTGTTTTGTAGCCTAAATTCACAAAAACCACAGTCTTGTTTTACAACCCAAACCATATGCGCATGTATAATGGGCTGTGTGCTATTTTTAGAATGCCCACAAAACAATCACCTGGGTCATTTTGGTAAACACTCATATAATGGGAGACAGTGACAAATGGTCTTTTCTGTCGTTATGGTTGGATGTGTTGATGGATTGTGCTAAAAAAAAAAAAAGGGACTTCCTTTTTTCAAAGATCATTCCTGTCTTCTTTTAGTTTTGCATGTCTGGCTTTAACTAGTTATTTGATGCTATAAATGACGGTCATGGTAATGTCATGGTTGACAGCATTGATTGACAGACAATCTGGAATATTTTAGCTTCATCCTTTCACTGTTTTGTCTTTTTTAGCAATATGCTGAACAAATATATTTGCAGAAACTAGATGTTTCCAGGGTAACCTAATGACTAACTTTCAAATATTGACTCATACCTGCATTTTGGCCTTACAGTTCTTCTGTTATAATCTTCGGCTCAAACTGTGTTTTGTCTCGCCCTACCCCTCACCCTGCCCTGACAGGTGGGTTTTAGGAGGTGGAACAGTGCATGTGTTGGATCAAACGGTTGCCTCTGACTTTCACACCAGTCGCCATGTTAAACAAGGTCTATTTCCACTGCAAGATTTTACGCTGCGAAATGAGAATAATAAGAGCTTGGCAGCAGAAATGTTTTTGACATGATCCTCCACCTCTCTCTGAACCTCTCAGACCTTGTGAACAGACATTTTACAGTCATTTAAATGAATACAATAACAGAAACAGATAGAGAAAATTAGCGAATGAATAAATATCATTTATTGAATACCTGAGGCCGCTTCTGCAGACCTTCAGCTTGGATGGCTGAATGGAATAGCAGGTAATTACCAGAAGCGATCTCTTTTCCAGCATAAGGCTAATGGAGTCCTTAAGTAAAACTGCAAATGCATTGCAGATGCCCATTACAAAAAGGATCCAGGGCAGAAAATGACCATTGCAGCTGAACATAAAACTTATGCAAGTGATACTGTTCAAAGTAAATGTATTTGTTATGTTATGTTATTTAATTTGCACATTTATGTTTAATACAAAGTTATACAACAATAACATTACAGATAAAATATGCAAAAATACTCACTCCTACTATCCCTACACCTACTGAGAGTAATTGTCCATGAAACATGGCAGAAACAGCAGCACAATAATTATTGTAATTATCACATGACTTCATCATCAACATGTTTGTTATATATCTAAGTAGCTCCGCATCATCCCCCGTCCTCTGTCAGAGAGCTTTTCTGCTGTCAGAGAAAATTCAATTAAAGAGATTGGTAGATGACAGCTCACTGATGTTTTTTTTTATCCTCTGAAACACAAACATGATTTAGTTATTGTGGATTTTTTTTCCCACGTCTGAAACTGTTTTTGAGGCCTCTGATCAAGAATATAACACTTTATTTACTCTTCCATTGTTTTTGTTTTTTAAGATTTTGTGAAAATATTGCAAATAGCATTAGCAGGTCTTGGTGGTTACACCCTTAGTTATTCCCCTTTATTTAAATCCAGAGAAATTCCCATAGCTGATTTAGTAAAATCAAAATATCTTAAAAATGTGATTGACATATCATTGTTTGACACAGAATATTACAAAGTGCATGAATTTGAATATGTACTTGTATTCCATGTTATTCCGCATTTCTGGATGATGAAAAGAGAAAATTATTTTTCTAGGTTGCAAATTTCATTCCTCTACCATTTATTTTTGTATTTATATGTTGAACTTTCCTTGAATATCATCATGTTTTTTTAAGTTTTGTTTCTGAGGACAGAAAAAAACCCCCACTACAGGTGAAATAGTTATGTGGAAAATATTGTTGGAACCTTGAATTTCTTTTTTCCGGTGAGAAATGTTGCAGTGACATCGCTTAGGGAAGTGGGATATGTAGTTTTTGTCTACAATTAAAGATAATTTTTTTTAGTCTATATTTCAGTGTTGCTATGAATGACAGTGCAGAGATAGACAAAGGGAGAAAGTAAAAAAAAAGGGAATTATGTGCGATTAATATCCATGACCAGACTGGAACCACTGGACACGCACCATGTGGCATCGTAGAGCGACGGGCCGCCCAAAAGCCCCGAGGAAGAGTTTCATCCTCCTACCCAGTCAGGCCGCAGTGTGAGCCGTGCGTGCCGAGCCTTGTGACGTTGCCATGTTTTTAGCACTTTTACTTCCACTCTGCTTCGATAGCTACGCACAGGGAGAAACTGTGAGAAAAGCAACCTGGCACCAAATATCACATTTCCATTGTCAACCGGTAAGATTAATTTCAAGTCGTCATATGAAATACGGTGAACAATAGAAGGCAGAAAGTTCTTTCTTTCACTCTCACTGTTTATCCACTCGAGTTGGGATCCAGACTGCAAACTGTCACTGGCCTTTACTTCCTCTCTTGTGGGTTTATGTGGCCAAGACAAACGGCACTCCGGGCCATGCCTAATTAATTAGTATATAAACCAAACTGTTCTGAACAGTTTTCTACCTGCTCTCACAGAAATATTACAATTTGGGATGTTAATAATAAAATAAGACCACAAATGAGAAAACAGGTGCAAACTCCCGAGCACGAAGAGTCCTGGTGATAATACATGAGCTGTTATAACAACAATGACAAAAAAATGGTAGCAGTTTTTCCTTCTTCCACTCATTTATCAC
>JAOWBC010000182.1:15012104-15028093 GCA_028566105.1 Hypoplectrus providencianus
GTGTGCTGGTATGTGCTGAGTAAATAGAGCCTTGTTGAATGGTATGTATTCAATACTGAAGGTGACAGAGTCTTGATCTTGTAGTCATTCTCTGATGATACACTGGAGCCTGATTTATGACCAATGCAGAGTGCTGGGTTATGTGCACAAGGACAACGTGTTCAAGCACACTTGCTATTTCCTTTCATATAGCACTATGCAGTAAAAGTGTGGGTGAAGTGGGATATAGTCATTATCCTTTCAGCCAGTCATATTAAGTGTCTCTTACCTGTCAGATAGCTTTACCAGTCACAGACTATGATTAAGCCATTAATAACTGCATGAACTGACAGTTTCCCATTATACACTGTTTACATAACTTTCCAAAGTAAGTTTTTTTTCAGTAAGGATGGCTTATTTTTTAACTAGACACAGGTATGCAGTCTTAAACAGGCCCAGGGGATTATTAGACCATATCTCTCGCTCTCACTCACTCACACACACACACAAACACATGGCATGACGTAAACTTGGAGATTACCCCAGGTGAGGATGGCTATCCTTTATGCTGTAGCAAACTACTCTATGGTTCCATAAACCTCACAGCCATTATCCTTCCAACAAGCTAACCAGCGGTTTTGACAAGCTAGCCAAACCTAAGTCCTTAGTCTAAAAACATCTTTTTAAACATAATTTAGAATCTACACGATTTCTTAAGAGCACTGAAAAACATGACTAGAGGCTGTTAGGCGGACTAGTGAGAGAGTTTCCATCCGTATCTGTGAAATTTAAATTTAATTTACTACCTACTTTAGTCTCGTTTAGCCACTTGTTAGCATTTGCCTTTTTAAGGACATGTTAAACCTCACAAGTGGGGGTATTTTCTGACATATTTTATGTCGAACAAAACAAACTCCAACATATCTCAAGCTTTGTGTCAACCACAGACCTTATTTCAGGCATCTGACCAAAATCCTTTTGAGTTTGAGACAATAGACGCCAGGGCGCTACCATATAACTTAATTCCTTTGGCGCCTTATGAAACCCTGGTAGGTAACATACTTGCGAAAGCCTTATTGATACACGTTTTAAATAAGTGTCTTGACCTCTTCTGCCTTCAGTCTGTGTAAGAAGGTTCAAATCTGGCATCCCGCAGTCCAAAGACATGTAACTTAGATTGAATTGGTGTCTCATAATTGCCCATAGGAGTGAATGAGAGTGTGTATGGTTGTCTGTGTGTCAGCCCTGTAATGTTAAATGCAATCACAGCAGCCTAGCTTCACAAATTGTTACCCACAAGTGAAAAAGAAAGCAGTCTGCATGTAATCTAGCTTTGTTTGCCACCTACCTTAAAATGTGTCAAATTCTTGTAAATTTAGCTGCTGGCTGAGACAAAGTCCCCCCTCCCCTGTCTAGCAGCAGGCAGTGAATCACATCAACAAAAGGAGGAGGATACTGACTGATGTCTGCGTTTGTCATTCTTTTGTAACTTCTGTCAGTATTTTGATGTCAGGAATAGGATTTATTTTATTGACATTGTGGATTTCTTTCCACTGAGATATTATTGAGTTATGTAGTGAATTTGCTCTTGTAAACAGTCCTGCTGCTAGTGCATGGATACAACATTTAGCCATAATATTCAATTCTAATCCTCTTTTGGACTGTTTCTTTTTCAAACCAATACATTTTTCTGAAGCAATGATTTTTTCACTTGTGGAAAAGAACCAATAAGAGAATCAACAAATGACCAAACACATAAATGGCATCCATAGGAGTTAGTAATATAGACTGTAATGCCTTTTTGGCCAATTTGTGATTGTAATTCTGGACTATATAAATGAAATTGAAACCGTTTGCCCAGTGTCAGCTGAGATTGGCTATAGCCACTGTCCACAAGTTCAGATAAGCAATTTACGATAATGAATGAATGAACTGAAATGATCAGAATTTAATAAAGCCTATCTGATTTGATCCCTAATTCCATACCTATTGTACAAAATACTTTCAAACCATTGGCATAACTGGACTGCATTGCATCATATGTCTACTTTTTCCACTCAGGTTTGGTTGTGGATATTCATTCATAGAGCTGTGACAGCTGTGTGTATCCCTAAAGGTTGTGTGTTGTGTAAACTGACAGAGTCCTAAATTCTAACTACAATACCGATTTAGGACAACGTTTGTGCATTTTGTTGGTAGCCACTTGGTGTTGTTTGTGCAAGATTTCAGCAAATGAGCTGTAATCCCAGAGCATCAGCATGCAGAGAGATGTTTTGCTTCAGTGCTGTGGTTTTGTCATATGAGTTGCTGCAGATGAACATGCAGTCAATGTTCATTCATACAGAAGCACTCCTTCTTTATTTACTATAATATAAGCCATTCATTTTTAGTATCCTTATTATTGGGATTCTTGCGAAAATCACAATGAACACATATTTTTATGTTAATATGGACATTACCACGAGTAAAGTATAAATAAAATATTCACATTACCATCATCATTACTCTGTAAAACCAGGACATTCCTGCTTTGCATGAGAAGAGCCTGTATCCTGTTATTTTCCTTACCAGGCAAAGTTTCAATTTATATTGTGGTTTCAGGTTGCTCCTAAGAAAGGTAGACAGATTCTCATGTTTTTTTTTTCTTGAATTGGTTCAATTCAAACAACAGTACAGTAAATTTAAATCACAGATATTTCGTAACCAGATGTTTTTGCCAATTGGCTTCATTTGTAAGTAGCCGGTGTAACAATTTCAAATTCCGTGGGAGGTGTAGCTTGAATTTCTCAGGTCTAACGTGTTGGGCTAGGATGAAGTGCGTGTGGGTAGTCGAGTGTTTACATCATCTGAAAATGTCAAAACGGATGATACTGAAGTAGAAGCAAATGAACAGATGATGAGAAGTGTAGGGGGGTGAGAAAGGAATGAGGGAGGAAAGAAAGAGAAAGTTTTCTCAATGCCAGATGGAAGAGCAGTTGGCACCTCTCTCATTACTGTGGGGATGGATTTTCCTCTATCGCACCCACACACACACACACATGCAATCACACAAATAAACATGCACACATACACACATGCAGAGCTACCTCCTGTCACTCCACACCACCTGCCCAGCACCTGGTCATCAAAGCAGGACCGAGGAGGGCTCTCATCTTTAGTGCAGAGAGAAAGAATTAGAGCAATAGAGGAAGGAGTGGAAGGGCACTGGTGCCATATGCTTTCACCTTTGGTTGTTAAAGCTTTATATTGATGCCCAATTCTTCTCATAACTAATCATCAGTTTACCTAAATCAGCTTTCTATCATCTCCTGCCATATTGCATCTCCTTTTTTTTTTTCTTTCTGCTGTGTATGTGTGTGTACGCTTGCGGGCAGACATGTGTATCCGTGTCACGCCCTCGCCATCAAGGCAAGCAAGGCCTGTTGTGCCTGCGATAAATTAAATGTGACACAGATGGGTGGAGTAGCTTCCCCCTTTGATCCAAGCAGTGCAACAGAAGGACAGACCCTGACCAACACATGTCAGACAAAACTGTTGGGCATCACCAAAGATAGCTTCATGGTCCCATTGGATGTGGGCCAGGGGGATGAAACCATAGTTGGACTCACACATTCACAGAAATGGGACCATGAACAGAAACAGTGTTGCAAATATTGAATTGGAAGACTCACAATTTTTATGGTGCAAACAAAATTGTGTGATAAAATGTGTGATCGTGATACAATACATCATTGTGATGAAAGCTACATGCATACTAAGTTTCGAATTAATCATTTTTTGCAAGTGCGAACTTGCACCATCTCGTTGCCTGTCAAAGCTGGATCTCCTCTCCAAATGGAGCTGGAAGGTGACAGTCTGAGTCACAATTTTATGTGACTGAACAATGTGCTCCAATCAAAATGCACTCAGCTTCATTGTCTGGCAGATGTGTCACTCAAACAAGCGCAGACAGCAGCATTAAGTTGCTAAGTGTTCAGAATAATCTGATGTACCACAACATGGTGAACACGATTATTGATGCTCAAACTGAGAGGTGGTTGATTTCTCGACTTTTTTTTTTTTTTTTTTTTACTTTTGAAAAGACATTTTGTTGGCGTCACACTTGCCCTGGATGTCTTCTTTTATATAGATAGAAAATAATGTGGATATATTTCTGTGGTCAGAAGCAGGTAGAGGGAGTTATATTCACTCTATTACTCTCCCATATTTACAGTCAGTGGATGTCAGTTCAGCCTGATATGGAAAAAAATTAATAAGTGCATGACTTGCCTTCTCCCTGACCTTGGAGACTTTCATGATATGTCACACATATGAAATCAAGCAATAAGTTTCTTGCCTCGAATTGATCAAGAATCAAGTTTGGGGGGATAGTCGGTAGACATTGTGTTTTTTTTCTGATTGGGTAGACATAGATTTATGTTAATGAGGACAGCAGAATCAATCATGCTTGCAGCAAGCAGATGCTTGTGGAGATGTTTCAGACTACAATAAGCCAAAAAGATATGTAGGATATTAGCTAATTAGTTAAATGCTCCTCCTCCCTAGAATGGCCACTGTCCAATTCTACATTAGCAAGTCTAACTAGTCATGTCAAGCATTTAGGGTTTTGTAAAGCATTACAGTTTAGATGGTAAATCCTGGGTTTTCAGGAGAAAATTCTGAAACAATGTGCATATGGAATCTGCAAGTCTGACCCCAGTCTAATCATGCTTGAAAGCAGTATAGATAAGATGTGACTGGCACATCTGGGTGAAGCTGTCAAGTTAGCGTTATCATATGGGACATGTTTGCAGTTGCAAAATATTACTTTACAACAGCATAACATTGCCATTACATCTTTCTCATGATAAACACAACTCTTTGGCGTTTGCTGACCTGCAGTCCTCAGACGTGGCATTTGTGCTTGCCATTGTGACTTGCAACTTGCTAGCTTGTTGTGCTAGCCTTACAACATGGAGCTAAACTCGGCACATGTTGCTAATGGCTAAAGTTTCCGACACTATTGGGAATCACATCTGCAAAGATTTATTGACAAACCCTACAATACAAGGTAATTGACACACATTTTTAATGTTCTTTTTAGTCATAATGATCGGCTAATTATATCTTCCAGTGACATTTTTAAAAATATATGCATGCATATTGACAGACTGTGTGTCAAAGCTTGACAGCCGAGTAAGTTACCATGGGAGTGGGTCTTAGCAAAGGGTCAATACCATATACAGTATATGTATGGTAAGAAGGGGTCAATAGCTGAGTTTTATCCCCTCATTATCACAATACGATTTTTTTTGCAAACTGGCCATCTTGGATCACAACGTTGATTAAATTGAAGTAACTTTGTGAAACCCAGTTAGAACCATATTTCTTTGAGTGGCCTGATAATTCAGCACTATGAATACCTAACAATGCCAGTCAGTTGACAAAGGCACTTCAGAGTCTGTTGAAATGCATTCAGTTGCACAGGTGTTCATGATATTGTGTCCAGCCTGTGTATTCAGAGGGGCCAGCAGTGGGTGGTTCTGGGAGAAAGACCTTCAGGGGGTCCCAAGCAAAAGGTCTTCAGGCTGGTGAGGTGATATTTCACTGAATATCAATGTAAAGAAACCCCTTTTATCAGAGGACCCAGAATGCATTACACCTGCTGTTATGTTAATATTATGAATGCATTCTCATTTAAATTCATATTGATAATTATGCCCATGTTGTGAATGCCTTTACTCTTGCATTTATTATCAGTGTGATATTATGCAAACTTGCAACACAGACAGGAGTCAGGTTGTCTATGAATTAGGATAAATCAGTCTATTGTTATTAATACGGATGGTTTGATTGTAATGTATTACATGTATCTAAAAATGCATGTGTCCTAATGGGATACTCAGGGCTATTTTTAATGCCGTAGACTTGAAATATAATAGTTACCATGAGATATAATACAATGGCTGCTTCTAAATTGGGTGGAGGGTGAAGGAAAATCATTTTGCTACCACCCTAATGTCTTTGGATATAATAGCCTATTAGATTCCTGCTTTATAGCACGGGTACTGCAGTACTTACACCGAACTGTCTCCAACCAGCCTAGGTTATTCAGGCTTGGAAACCTAATGAGAACAATGACCTTGTGTTCCATTTGGATGGGTGGATAGTCTGTCTATCTCTGCACCCGCACCATCCTTACACCTCTACAGACATTCATCTTGAAGAATTTCCTCCTTCCATCATTCTTTTTCTTCTTTTTTTATTTCCCCCCGTCATCCGTTCAACTCTTTCTATCTCTCTTTGTCTCTCTCTCCTCATGGTGTATTCCATTGGGCTCTGCACAGGCATCCTAAATACAATTACAGTCCACAGCTGAATGGAGAGGAAGGGTCCTCTGGGATCCCTTGAAACAGGAAATGGTCAGGAGGGTTGGACTGAGGAGGGAACAGCAAATCCCTAATTCAATTGGCTGAACCTTGGCAACAAGCCCCCGGCGACTCTTACTGTGGAATCAGTGGAATCAAACAATGCGGCTCAAACCACAAGAGAGATTTTCATCCACACTAGCAAACAGACACACACACACTCTCACAAATTGACACAAATGCATCTCATTTTCCTCTTTTCTAACATTAGGTTGCTCCCCATTTCTTTCCTTTCGTATTTCCCCATAACCATTACTTAGTACACTGCACAATCATGATATAACCTGCAATAATGGTTCCACTTAAGATTCTCACCAAGTCTCCACATCCCTGCGAGTTTCTAAATTGTTTAGATAACTGAAAAAGGCAATCAATAGTTGTTCTATATGTCTGCGATGATGACCTTCAACCCAGGAGTTTATGGGCTACAATTGATTACGGAGGAGCTGCATGGCACTTCTGTATACTCGCAAATATAAAAACAGGAGTGTGTGTAGAGTGAGAATAAGAAAATCAATCTGTAACAGCGCTAAATCTTTTAATCCACACTGTGGGTGTCCATTTGCAACCCAGAGAAAAGGCCAGTCAGCATGCGTACATGCACAGAAGCATTAATAACTAATGTCTTGCGGCGTCAATACAGAAGTGACTGTAAGAAACTCTCAGGTGTGTCACATTAGAAATCTTTCCAGGCTCACTTTGTGTTCCTCTTTGGGAAGCACCGGCAGAGTTTCTCTCTCTGAATGTGCTATTGGGTAATAATTCTGAACACTTTTACCCAAAAAACAGGGTTTTGAATATGAACCATGATTGCTAGTTTCTCTCACTGTGATTACAAATGTCACAGACCTGCACTCATAACCCCAGCCTTTCATTAATGTCATGTCAAGTGGCCAAACACCTGAGTATAATAAACTGAAGTCATCAGTCAGTGTTAAGGCATTTACAAATTACTTATGTCTTTGCTCTTCACTGTAGTACTCACTTTTATTCATCTACATATTTGCAGAACTTTTTATTTTTTTAACATAATGGCTTAATACTTCAGAAATCCTGTTTTGTCTTGCCAGACCCACCTAACAATAGCACAGTAAGGACATTCATTGTATAGAAACTGCAAAAGGGTCCAATGTTTAGAGAAAAATGGTTCATGAAAATCACCTGAAATATCCTTTTATATATTGCATCATATGTTGCTTTCTTCTCCTCGCTCCTCTCTGCATCTTGCACCTCGTCCCCCTCTCTCTCCCTCCTACTCCCCAGCAGTAAACCTCCATTCTCAGATGTGGTTGCCTCTGTTGCTCTGACGCTTGTGTGAATAGCAGTATTAGGCCCCATACCCCTACTGATAATTGGAACAAAGTGGGGGATCGATGCAGAGGGCACACACATACACACACAAACGCAACAATATAAACAATCACATTTCCACACAAACACACACCGGTGCATTCCCGTACACACAGTGGGCCGGAGCAACAGAATCAATACAACTCAGAGGCAGGATTTTCCTCTGCATTTACAATGTATGCCTCAGACAATCCTGCATTGAACATTTTGTGCCACGGATGCAAAGGACTGAAGTGTTTGAAGTTGTTTGTTGTTGTTGGTCCTTTTTTGTTTGGTCTCATGAGGTGTCCTTCATCCCAGGCCAGTAACTCGCAGCTAACCAGTTCAGCTAACCACCATTCGGAAAACACAAGCTGTTTGTTTCTCTGTATCTGAAATGAATTGAACATTTTGGCAAAACGTGGCTACTCTAACCATCTGGCTGCCTAAGCTAGCGCTACATGAACCCATATCTACCTTTTATGTGCCACTGCACATCGTAAACCTGTGTGATTAATGTGTATTTGCCAAAATCTGCTATTCGACACCAAACAATGTCTGTTTTCAGTGACAGACAGGAATGGGATGAGGGATCATGGGTCTGTTTCTCCTTGTACAAATGTCTGCCAACATTCATGTGCCTATGTGCGAATTTGGCATGCATGGATTCACATGCACGTGTGTGTTCCTCAAAATAAATGTCTTGTCTTGTCGGAGTTTTTCCTAGGGGAGGAAAGAGCAGCCAAGTGAGACTAACAGGCGGGTCTAAGTGGAAGTGTGCTGATGGGTCTAAGTGGAAGTGTGCTGATGTAGGACGTTACTACATCCCATTAAAACAGGAAAGATATTTGATCATGGCCTCCAGTTGTCCTTCTTTTGAGACAACAGCACTATAAATGTCTTTGAAGGCAGACAGTGTGCGTCCCTCCACAGGTCGCCTGTTTGTCTGTTGAGCGCCGCAGAACCACAAGAGCTCTGCTGACTTTAGTTCTCCGTGCAGTATGTGAAAGCCATATTAAACAACATGCTGTGTGTGGACCGTATACATCTGGACAAACGGGTTGCTTTTTAATGTTCCCCTTCGTATTGGACAAAATTGAGCCGGGCTCAGCTACATGCCTCAATGTTTCAATTTGTTGTCAATCTGCTAAAACCGACCGACCCCATAGGGGGAAGGCTTAGTGAGGAGAAGAAAGGCAAACTAAAGACGTTAGCCGTGTGTAATTGATTTCTCTGAAGTTGACTTTTTCCATGTTGATGCTCTTAAAGGGGAAATATTACCCTGTCAATTAACGTTTAAATCAAATTGTCAGCTGCTGGCAAAATGTACCTGAATTCAATAAGAGATTGTTACTGGCATGGAGGTACTTCTGATAATACTTATGTTTCATTTTCATTTGCTTAAGGTTTAAAAGATATAACCAGAGCTGAAGCAAGCGGTGAACTGTGGGTTCAGTGTTTTAAACTTGGGTGTCAACTGTCCTGCGATCTACCATAACCCTCTGAACCCCAAGCTGCTTCAGTTTGCTCTTTTTACATTTTACTCACTGTGGCCTTGCATTTCGCTGCAATATATTAATACAACTCTGGAATCAGCACAATCATAGCTTGAAGTGGAGACAACTCAAATGTATATTGTGCAGGATCACACATTTTTAATGACATTCCTCATAAAAAAAAGAGAAGATGCTTTTTTTTTTTAATGGAATAAAATGGAATCATTACATACAACATCTTTTCCCACTAGTGTTGTTAATCTTCGATTTTGAAACCTTGAAAACCTTTGATACATTCAGGGACTGTCGGAAAGTTCAAATGCCTGTTATTACAGGTTTGTTTTGTTTTTTCCTCAAACACAAAACAAAACAAAAAAGGTAAAATAATATACTATTTTGGCAATGTTTTTGAGGATTTAGATGGTAAAATATCTGATTTAATAAAGTCTTATCTTGACCTTGGTTTCAAAATAAAGAAACATAAAAATTCTGCAAAGCCAAAACAAATCGAGTTGATTTCAGTTTTACGTTTCCACATATTAATTTGTTGTATTCAAGTCCTTCTTAAGCCATTAACTAAATGGATCTACATGTTTTATCATCATGCAAATGCACTTTTAATAACATAGCTGTGAACTTTTTGTCTTTTAAAATGCAACAGTGTAATCCATTTAAAAAAATAATACCAAAAAGTATAATTTAGCTTTTCCAATATTCTCAGTTTGCCGTCAGCTTTTTTCTGTTTTGCACCTTGAAGAAACCTTTGCTGTGTTTCTACAGAGTTTCACAGCTCATTTAGTCAAAAATTGGCCACATATGCAATGTGTTCTGCCCTTTGTTTCCTTGGGTCTTATAAAGTAATTTAGTTGTTTCCAGGATATTTTAGAGAAGTGCATGAAAATGTCAACCAAAATCAGACAGTTAACCACATAACAAACACGATTTGGTGTTTTCCTCTATGTGAACCCAACATCGGTGAGGGTTGACAGGGAAACAGAGCGGGTTCACCTCCCTCAGGTCAGAAGCTGTTTAATGCACACCTGAGTCCAGCTGTGATATTTCATTGAACACTGGCCAACATGGCAGATATTATCAGGCCTTTATTCCACTCTGAACAGATCTGATTCTTCACAACATAGGTTTTAACAGCTGCTGGTGTAAATAATGATAATCATGTCTGTTTATGATTTTGCTCAAAACACAGGCCTGCCCTCACACATTATCACACAAAGGGATTGTGTGAAGGAGTCACAGCAGTTATATATATGTATGTGATGTGTGGGGGAGAGAAAATAATATGTGAGCTTAGTTAACAGTGTGTGTCTGTTTGTGTCACAGCTACATTGCTGATAATTGGAATAGACTTCCATTATTTATGGCTGAAATTAGAATTTTCTTCTGTTTAGCGCATGATTACTCTTTACTTTATTCGACACCACAGGCACATCATGGGATGTCAAAACTTATCTGCACAATCATCTTGTCCTTGTTCATCTCATTACAAAAACACATAACTTATCAACACTTGCGCTTTTTGCACACAAGTCATTATCAGCCTTGTCACATTAGCACAAATCAAATCCATCAATGATTCACTCCTCTGCCTTTAAACCACTGTGGTTGTCCTGAACTGATAGTTTATGGACGAGTAAAGGATGAGAGTGTATTTTTTTATTATTCTTAGTATCTTCATTAAGCAATCTGACTGTTTTATTGGTTGTAAGGTCATAAAACTGGAAGGGAGAGCTGATTTCTTGCATTCAGCTGGAGGTGCTTTATTATCAGTTGATATTAGGATATACAGAAAGGACCAAAAAGTTCCAGAAAAGTTGAGAGAGAAGCCTGCAAGGAGTAATCGTTGTTATTGACCTGAAATGATGGAAACTAAAAATAGTGAGCCAAAAAAAGAACAAAGTGGAAGGAAAATGAAAAACTGGAGCAGGATTGTATTTGTGTACTTGGGCAGTGTGAGCAGGAGAGTCACATCTTTCCAAGACAGCTGAAGGATAAAGACAAAGAGATGTCCATTAATTGTAATTGTAATTGAAGACAGCATCTTTGCAATTGTGGCCACATACTCCTGATAGATTCTGATTAAGTCTCAAAGGTAATATGTGCTAAATTTCCCCTCCATGAATATCTAAATATAGTTAAATTTCAGAATATTGCATTGAAATTCAAGAATCACGGAAGAGACATAACTAGGAAATTAAAAAAAGGACCCAATAAGGAAGATACGAATACGTGAAGAAAGTTTTCAGGTTGAAGTAAATCAAAGAATATGAGGAACCTGAGAAATAATATATTGGAGAATATGATTCAAGTGGGGCAGGATAACATATTTCTTGGAGACATTCATTTTATTTTACGATGAAAGACAGGAATTGCCTTGGAGGCACTGCTGGAGCTGAAGAAATTACTTCAAGAGCCGAGAATGAAGGTAGCTGCACTATTAGATGGAAGACAAATAACAAGACCTGGGCAGTCAGTGTCCCTGTGTGTGTCAGTGGGAGTCGCGTATAGCACACCAAAAGTTGTTTGTCAAGTCTACAGAATTTGTTGTAGTTTGGCTTAGAGTCAGTGGTGTCAACAGTGACTTGATTGTATTTGGCAGTGAAAAGGTACAGAGCAGTCTTGTTAAAGTTAAGGCTAGATATGTCAAATAGATGTCAAGCCAAAGCTTCAAACTGTGTGTCAGAAAATTGAGGATATAGTTCTGTTGGAATAACAGAGGGAGAGGTTTTTTAGGAGGGATGACACAGCCAGTCAGTTTCACGTGGAGCAATATTGGAAGGGGCCCAGGATAGAGACCTGAGGAACCCACATAGGGAATACCCTCAAGCAGTTTCAGGGCACAGTTTACTCACTGCATCCTTGATCTCACTTTTATGGAAACAGTGCATCCAGTGCTAGAAGTGGGGATAGCTCCACTGCAGTATTTGTTGTTAAAATGCTGTCAACCAAGTTAAATTTCTTGAACACTTTGTTTAACAAATATTGGAATAAATTGGAACCTATATATGCAACATTTTTCAAATGCCAACATGTGTTAACAATATTGGTATTGCTCTCTGCTCTGGGTAAACAGCCAGCAGTCCAGTCCAAGTTTTGCTAAATTTTGATCACATGACTGAATGTTTATACAGGATCTGGTCAGTGCAAACAGTTTATTCTTGCCAAACATTTAAGATGTGCTTTGGATGAAATATCAGTTGTTTAACCTTAGATTTTGTAACTTTTCCTTCTTGAAATGCATTCAAGAAACACTGTAAGTTTTAAAAATCCAACAGCAACTTTCATTTCAGCCTTTTCTGATAAATTGTGTATTTTGTCATTTTTAAACCACTGGTAGGTTGTGGTAGAGAAGCATGTGTTTTATTATTATTTTGGGGATAATCTTGTAGCCTTTCCTCCATCTATTCAGGAGCATGACTCAACCAACCCAGTCATTTTCAGGCCATTAAAGGCCAGTTGTGGTTAGCCGTTTCAGAGGCAGCAGACCAGTGGAGGTGAATGGGCAGCTGCTGCTCTGGGAAGGTTTTTAGTGACAGCAACAACTCGAGGCTTGTGAAAGCCTGAGGGATTGGGAATCAGGTTACCAGAAATGTCTCAGGCTTCAATTTCACAAATCTTAGTCCCCTCTGAGGTATAACTGTTATCTATATCTAAAACCTTTACTAGGATGTCCTTTTCACTGCTTTGTTATAAAGTTTGATGTCTCATCCTTTGGAAGGACGAGACATCAAACTTTATTGCATGACATCAGGTAGGTTGTGGTTGTGTTTTATTGGTGTGTTGTTGTCCAGCTGATGTATTTGGGGCAGACTGATGCTTTAAAGTGAGATGTCATTCTTTCAGACTGTCAGAAGTAAATCGCGCTGGCTTTCGGTTCAGTGATTTACTTCACCCCACCCTCTGAACTCTGATGAAAAGACATCAATAAATGTACGAAACAAAGACATTTGCTGTTTTCATGAGTTTTGGCCGGGGCCGAAGTCATTACAGAGGTAGTTAGGAAGCAGCTATTTTGTTGTTCCTAAAGTGAAATTTAAATTCCCTGCTTTTAGGGATAATAACATGCTTCACAGTTTCATCCCGTCATTGATTTGACAGCAAGTCCATTGCTGCAAGATCTTTCTTTTCTTTTTTTTTCCACATGAAAAGATGTCAGTAAGTAGTTATCACTGTTAACCAGGGCAAGGAATCTGAAAGTCATAGCTGAATTTTTGTCTGATTAGAAGGATTTTAGCATTTCCTAGTGAGGGAAGCCAACTAAGAGAGAAACACTAATTACTCTGAATTCAAACTGTTGTGCAAACTCTTTCAATTCCTTGAACGGAGAGTTCTACTGTATGAAAAGTCCTTTTCTTCTTCACAGATAAGTATCAGAGGTCATCTTGTTTGTGGTCTCTGTTGTTCCTGCCAGTTTGTCCAGAACAACTCACTTTATTTGTCTTTAGATAATTGAAAGGTTCCAAAGATATTTCAAGATACCGAATCCCTTCTGATGGAAAAAAGTCTCCTTTTCATTTCTTGCCCTTGCTCTCTTTGACAAAAACATTTATATCAGGAGTTTAAATAATGGTTTCTTTAAAGAGGGACAGGCTTTTTTATTCATTGCTAGCTTTATTTAAATTATTGATGAAAATTTGACTGTAAATTTAAGAATAGGGTGTCTTTCACATGTGTCTGTTAAGTTATATTCACTGTCAGTACATGCAGCGTCACTGAAAATGTGATTCACACCATGTCTGTCCGGCTCCTGGGTAAATCTAATCTTGATTCCCTTTGTTTATGTCCCCTAAAGTGTCTGACCTTGAGTACACTGGCTTGTATCTGTGCAAAATTTGTCAGATTTGTTTCACATATCTCTATTAAAGAGGAAGATGTGCTCTCCCCTAAAATATGAGATTCAAACAGATGTTACAACTTCAAAGCTGTAGTCAGGTAGTTGCCATTTTTGTGCACAACAAACCCTTCTGTCCTTGCCTGGAAGCTTATACATGTGTATTCTTGAAATATGTAGAAATCCCAGGAGAATGCAGAATCACAAGATAATGAAGCAGATGCTTGCACTGCTCTTACATGGGTTAACCTAGCACAAGCAGCAATCGTGGGCGGTGCAGATGCCAGGTCCAGAATTTCGCAGTGAGAAACAAGAGCTAGCCCTTCTTTTTTAGTCGGAAAAATATTAAAGATAACAGTATTTTTTTTAATACTTTCAAATTGTCTGATGCAGGATTTTAACAAGATTCTGCAAAGCTCCCTGATGCATCGGTGGTGATGAGTTGCACCATTGTTCTTTTTTTGATAATGAATCAAAAAAGAACAATCGTGCAGGATTTGTGGGAGTTGTGTGAAATTTTGCAGGTATGGTGTGAAGCTTCCTACTTAAATTCTCTCACCATTATAACCAAAATATAACTTTTATTAGGCACCGCGAACAGTGGTGAGGACTGACAGACTCACACCTGACTGAACAATCTGAAAGCGTCTCTTGATGACCGTGGTGCTTTAGCGATAGCCGGCTCATTTCCATAAGTGCTGATTTGCCAGAGTTGACAGGTGTGATTGTAGCGAATGAATACTTGCCTCAGAGGATGAAAACATATTCATTCATTAAATCTCAGTGGATTGCTCCTCTTGGGCATTATAAATGCAGTGGCCTTTTTCCTGAGTTACCAACTGACAATCACGGGTTACCACCCATCTATAAGAGCATGGCTATGTGTCAGGTAACTGACATTTGAATGGCCTCCTCACTCACTGTGTGGTGTTGAGGTGTCAACACCTTTGTCTGGCCCTGACAGAAAGTCCGCTCTGATGGATATGACATTGCAGCTCCTTGACATTATTGCTCCCATTGAGAGGTCCGTAGGAGTCCGCACCTACAGGATACAGGATGTCTCTGTCTGTCTGGTTCACACACCCACACATTCGCACACATTCACATGCACAAATGCGTGTGAAGTGAGCATAAAGGCATGAAGCCAAATGGCATAATCCTTCAATGATCCATCAAGTGTTTGAGCAGCCATTGTGTCCTGACCATTAACTGGGCGAGGAGAGCATCTTTGAGATGGTAATGTTGCTGCTCTCATTTAGCGCATAGCCAAGACAAAATGCCAACTGCTAATCAGCCATGTGTGGTAGAGAGAGGGAGAAGGAGAGAGAGAGAGGGAGGGAGGGAGAGAGAGGACCATTAAGGCTTTTCACAAATTCACATAGACAATCTTCCTCATTATTTGTGTGGATAACCTATCATAATCCAGACCCGGCCAATAATTGGGTTTTTGTTGGGAATCTTATGGAATGCAGTGAATGCGCAGTATTTATGTAAACCTTCTCCGAGCAATGAACAGTACCAGCCATTAGACAATAATTGGAACACAATTAGTGGGTAACTGGTGGCAGCAAGTTCCCGCCAAAGGTGCAGCAACAAAGAGTTAGTTTGGATGGAAGTTTTTAAAGATTGCCCAAACCCAGAATTTATTATTATTATTTTAATAACCCTGCAGGCCTTATTGCTTTAATAATGTCATTTTAAAATGACACAGAGAGACATGATTATCTTTGTATTTGCATATGGAAACCCCCCTTAAAATAAAAGTGCAGGGTTTTTTCAGGTTTATAGAACCAAATTTTGAATATATGATAAAACAAAAATGTTCTTAACAAAAATACTTATGCCACTTTTATAGGAAGATGATGATATGTTATCAGTGTCTAAGTCAGTATTCATTGTTGTTGTTTTTCACATTAATGAGCAAGAAGCTGA
>JAOWBC010000182.1:15055392-15077498 GCA_028566105.1 Hypoplectrus providencianus
CACACACACACACACACACACACACACACACACACACACACACACACAGTGAGCTGTCCAGAGTTCTGAAACTGGCAGGGAGCTATTGACAAACCAATTGCAAAAGCGACCTGTCCATGGTGCTGAAAACTAGCTCCACTCTGACTTAGAGGTCACACACACAATTATATAACTCTGTTTATCTTCCTGTTTCCAGCATCGGATGCAGGCAAAACACACACCAACATCCACACATGCACACACAAGTCCACAGAGAACGGTATTTAATTGGTCTTCCCTGTGTAGCTGAGGTTTCAGGGTTGGTACCGCAGGCTAAATGCCCCCTGTGTGTTCCATGTTAGGGTCCAATTTAGCACACAGTGGTGACTGACCATCCTGGCTGAACGTTTGCGTTTTAATTAGGGTGTTAAGCGTTTCTCAAAGACATAATCCAGATTTCGCCTCTTTGTCCTGTAGAGTGAGGAGCTGCTGATTTGCTCCTCCAGTGATAGAAAAGTATTCATTTTATGTACATCGTTATGAACCAACAGGATAAAAATCACATTACTTCCTAGTCTACCTTCTTAATTTTGATTTTATATGATCATCATGAAATTTATTAAGCAAATTTAATTAACAAAGCAACCTTACAAAACAAGCAATCAAAAATGCACCATCTGTTCGCTCTGTCTCCCTCTTCCTCCTCCTCCTCCTCCTCCTCAGCCTGCCTCCTCATGCATCCTGTCTCCTCTTACATGTCCCTCTTCTGTGTCATGTTGTAGGCATCAGCGGTCAGTACCCTCTGGTTCAGAATGTGACGGTGACGGAGGGTGGGACGGCGAACATGACCTGCCGTGTGGAGTATAATGACAACACCTCCCTCCAGTGGTCAAACCCAGCACAGCAGACCCTGTTTTTCGGGGACAAGAAAGGTGAGTTTGGAAAATGACAGACAGCAGCTACCACACGACAGATGCAGACTTACGAAGTATTCCCTGTGTTAGGGTTTGTGGTGGCTGAGAAATACACAAAACACACAAAACTGGATTTTTTTTTTAGGCTGGAGAGCAACCTGAAAACCCCCTCTGTGTTTCTGTGTGTTTGTCACTTGAATAAGCTGCCGTCTCTGTTGTGTTGTAGCATCTGTCCCACATTTCATGTGTCTTTGTTTTTCTGTCTTTTCTCTGTTTTCACAGCATCCATAGTAGCCTGCATATAAAATATGCACACCTTTCCTCTCAGAATGGATTGTATTTTTTTTCTCTTAATCCCTCAGCCTTATACACACACTTATAGAACCTCTCTGTTGTGGAAAACACTTGAGAATAAATATGGCCGGCTCTTTCTTTTTGTTATTTTTGTTGCCAATAACAGGATAAACAGTGGTGAGCATCATCTGCTTTGAACAAATTTGGGGCTTGAATGTTTTTGTGCAGTCCATTTTACTTGAGGGTCAGAGCTGTTTTTATTTGTGTATATTTTCAATATGTGGAGTGAAATGAACGTGGTCAGTTGGTTGGGAACAGGCTATTCTAGGCAGCCTAAGTGATTCCTGTTATTTATTTATATTCATCTCATGATCAGTGCAAACCTCAGAGCAGGTTTTGACTCATCGCAGTGGTGCATCAAATTAGAGTTTTTCTATACTTTCATCAACAGATACATACTCAAAAGTTTCATATTGTTGCTCACATCGAGTCAGAACGTTAGAAACAGCCCACACACTCTCAAAGTCAGCCATTCACCCTGCTGTGCAAGTGCCCTTCACTGCAACCCTGTAGTACTTAGCTGGTGCTGCCTGTAGCACACACGCTGCAGCACGAGGAGAAGCTCAGCTAAAAGAACAAATCCTGGGAAGGCAAAGCATTATGGCCTTATGAGTAATTAATGATGAGAGAGCTTTAGATTAGTCACATGTGTTTTTTCTCATCCTGTGGCAGTGTGACAGTGGACTGTATTCGTGCTACAATGGGTTAGAAAGTAAATAAGGACAGGATAATACATCAGCTAATGTGAGATTTTAAACCATAAGGGTACATTGTTGTACACTCAATGGCCTCATAATGAAGTGAACCAGCAATACCGGCTCAACATGAAGTGGTGTAAAAAAAAATTTTTTATTATTATTATTATTCTCATCTCATTCTTGGGAATGGGAACGTCATATCTTGAGAACACAAAACTAATTATTTTTTTTATTTTTTTTATTTTTTTTCAAACTTGGCACAAGCGTCGACATAGACTTAAAGATGAACTGATTTGATAATAGTTGTGAAAGGTCAAAGGTCAAATTCATTGTGACCTTTATTTTATCTCATTGCAGGGTACAACAGGAGAACTTTTGGGGAATTCCTTCTAATTTGGCATAATCAATCTCTTATACTTAGAGATGAACTGATTACATTTTGGAGGTCAAAGGTCAAGGTCACCTTGATCTCACACAATACATTTCTGGCTGTAAATCATTCTCTAATTATGCTAAAATTTAACATGAATATCTAATACTGTTAAATCATAAAATAATGACATTATGTACATAAAGCAGTAAACTTCACTGTGACATCATATAATTTGGCAAAAAATACATTTCTTGTCATTATTCAACACTGTTTTGTCATGACATTTCTTCAGACACTAATTGGTGACTCATGGCTACACATACAACCCATTTTTAATCAGACATCTTAAAGGTCAGAGGTCAAGGGACCTCCATTTTTCCTTGTCAGTTGGCAATTCAAAGCTTCAAAGCTGCCGCTGGTGTTAGAGGATTTAAATGTGTTTACTCAAATCAATCCTTGATACTTTTGATACGCTTTGCAACATGAATTCAGATAGGAAATACTGCTCTTCAGTATTATCTTTATTAAACTCTTCATATAAAGTGTGTAATATATAAACTGAAGAAAGTGTTGTAATGTAAGAATTTAACAGCCTCCTTAACCAAAATGGCCTGAGAATAATGTGATCTGCTAGAAAGACTGCAAGCTCTGTATAATAAACATTTTATTTACTGGAGACCTGCACAGTGCTGCAGAGAAATTCCCTCCATTAAACGGATGCAAACTCTATCTGCTATCTTTTCACAGATTCACAGCAATGCACACACACACACACACACACACACTAGCAAATACACACATAAATTGTGGGTGTGGCAGAAAGCCACCAATGTTTTAATGGCTAATAAGTACAAAGGCTTTATTCCTGACCTTTCACACCCTCTTCAGTAAAGTCCCCATAAAGAGGATTCATGGGTGTTATTTTGTTGGTTCATGCCTGCTGGAATGATTGTGCCCTGTGCGTCTCTCAGCTGTATTAGTCGAGTGTAATAGAGTATGAATCACACTCTCTTGTAAGTGTCTGGATTAAGCACATATGGGATTTACACAGTCTTCTTCCATTATCCGTCTGCCCACTGGGCTGCCTTGCACGCGCTGCATGTTTGTGTGCATCCCTGTTTGTATGTATTTTTTCATACAGCCAGTGAATGCATGCAAAGTATTTCAATTTCCAACCATTCATATTTTCACTTACCGGGAAGCGCGGCAGTAAAAAGCTGCTTTGAACATCAAATTCAGCAGTTGATGTTCTCTGCAGGTTATTCCATATCACACCAGGGGTCGGTCTTGGGGGTCTATTTCATGGCATTTCCAGTTCAGAGTCTGGGACTGGAAATGAAAAAGCAGCCAAGAAGTCTCTTATTATCAGAAAAGCAAAGGGATACTACTGAGGCCCGGAATTGCGTAGCTGTTTTGGATCTGTGTGCGTATGTGTATATGTGTGTGTTTGTGTGTCTGTGTGTGTGTGTGTCTGCGCTTTGGGAGTTGTCTTGCTGAACGTGGCAAATTCAGATGCACATGCTGATGGGAGCACTGAGATGGTGAGTGTTTCCAAAGTGCCACTGGCAGTGTGAGAAAGGAAAGATGTCTCAGCTGCAAGCGCCTTTGAGCACAGTAGGTTTCAGATTAATTTTCCTTGCTGCCTGTTGGGAAGAAGAAGATGGGGATTAGGGCAAGCACACAGTTGCTCAAAAATACAACCTCTGCTCTGCAACTTTTTGCATACTTCGAAAAATATCTGTTCTTGCTCTTCATGGCAACATGCAACAAATAATTTTTTATGAAGTTCAGCATCTATCTGCTTTAGGGCTCACTCCACATTGGTAGAGACAGTAGTTTTTGTTTTTTTTTTATGCTAAAAATGAAACATTTTTCCAAAAGGAATACCTCTATGAAGAGCTGACTTAAAAATTTCACCAAAAAATGTTTAACAAATATCTTGATATCGATATTGCTATAATATTATAGGCTGGCTGATGGTGCTTTCACACAGTATTTAGCTTATATTCATAAATAATCATCAGTAATGTGGATACAATGGCTAAATGGGTAATGGCAAATAATATAGCAGCATTAATGAGTTAAATAATTTTAAAAATGACATAACTTTACCATAATATGGCCTTTTAAATCAGGAAAAGATAATATTTATGCTTTATGACGATATCCAAAATCAAAGATATCTTATCTCATATTTTTGTATTGACATATAACATCCGTTTATTGCCCAGCCCTACCTCTATTTGTTAAATTAATTACAGTGTGCTGAAAAAAACAATGTATTGAAAATACACATTTTCCACTTATATCTTACCGAATATGTTCATATTCTGTGTTTGAGGGCAAGTGTCAAAGAATCAGCCGCCTTTGTCATGTTTGTTTTCTAATTCAACAGATTGTCGTCTCTGCACATGTGGCAGCATGTGTTGCACCTCACAGAGTGTCACTTACATCCTCTATTAAAGTCCGCCACAGAGCATTAGCATAAACATATTGTCTTTTCAAAGACAAACGCGGCGACTGACTCCATTACAGTGCTTTGAGTGGCGCTGCTTTTGCCGCCGTTGTTGTTTAATGTCAGGGCTGAGGCTCACCTCCAAGACGTTTAGTTGGATGAAAGAGGCTCCTCTTGTCTTTCCGTCCTCTCAGAGGTGCTCCGATGGCTGTGAAGAGTTGTTTGAATTTCAAATAAGTCATTGTCCTGAAAGTAGCCAATTTTGTCCTTTCCATCACTTACCACGGAGGGACTTAAGCTTCGACAGCGAGAGAGAGATGAGCACTGGGCAAGAGGGATTCTCTCCTTTATAAGACTCAAAAGAGGCTAATATCTTTTTACAAATTGCTCTTTTGGTTTCATGTAATTCAAGACCTGATAATAGCTTTATTTCCTAGATGGAGAAATTTTGCAATGAGGCATAATTACAATGTATTGGTTATTCCCGTACTAGAAAGAACCAATGTGTAATTACTTTCCAGGCTAAATTTGCAGGCCTATTTAGTGGACTCATCATGTGTGCGCACTGGCGAAGGTATGACATTGAAATCATTTATTCAACATGGTAAATGTAATTTGCTAACCCTTTTTCATCCCATTTTTTCCAACACCCACATCTGTGTTTTCATTTTCAACCTACTCTCTTGATCCATTTCCCTTCTCTTTAATTATCTGCCCGCCCCCGCCTTCTGGAGTCTGGCAGGATCATGGTTTTACCTGTTCATTTGAATATCAAGTATTTGTCTACATTATTGGTACATCTGAATGCATTGTATGCATTTCTCAAGTCTTCTCATTAGCGTGCAAGTATTTTTTATTACTATTATTTTCAGAGATATCCTGGTGCCACTTCATGTGATTGCTCAGTCCTCAAGGTCATATTTATTTTTAGAATATTGGATTTATTTTGACTTTGATTGCTTTTTTCAGTCCTGACTGGTGGTGGCTACCACTGGCAACCCCACAGCATGATACTATACTATACTATCAAAATATAACGTTATTGCAATTTTAAATATTTGTGATATGAGTATTGTGATAGCTTTATTGCCATAAAACATGATTTAATGCCTTTTTTGTAACCTGTATATTATGTCCCGAGAGGAAAACGTAATGAATTTCTCTCTCAATCCAACAATTTTTATTGCAGTAAAATGTGATTTTCATGCAGTTAGAATGCCAAACATGGTCATAAACACCTGTTTCCAGTACATTACTTACTATTTCTGTGTTCTATTATTAGTTACTGTTCAGGCATTTGGAACAATGTAAATTAAAACAGAAAATGAATGTTTCATTAAAATCAAATAAAGTGAAATATATGATCTCAGCACCATCAAATGGCATTAAAGAGGATGGTGATTTTATAAGTCTAGTACAAAAAGGTTTTAATTGTATTTGAAAAAAACTATATAATATAATTTATCCCACATGAATAAACCAATAAATTTAAATAAAGTTCCTGTCAGACAGCCTGTCCAAATGTTAAACTCCAGTTAACATGACAATTTGGCAACGAAACTATCCAAACCTCTTAATATACATTGCAGTTAAGGGGTGTTTGACATGTAAATGTAAAGAAATGCTTGATAAATGTTTTTTAATGCTATTTTTTAGGACACATTTGTGACACCATGTTACACTATGTGCACAAAACAGTATCTGCAGCTCTTTGATTTGCAAACGGTAACATGTTGATCACAAACATAGCAAAGTGCCTGCTGTACCTGTGGCGGGCAGCCCGGCCTACACTGAGCCATCTGCAGATTGATTGAATCTGTTTAAACATTAAGATTAGTGTTCTGGGTGAACAGCTAAGGGCCAAGCGTTCGGTTTTAGGCCCCCAAGCTGCTAAATATGAAGCTATTTGGGTCCTCAGATGTCAAATATTCAGCTGTCTGAATCAATTTGCTGGCTGTTTGTGGTTGTGTGAGCGCGTGTTTGTGTGTGTATGTAAGTGCACATAAACGTGTGTGCATGTGAAATGTCAAGCATTCCACCTACCCACTATATGCAGCCATGAAGGCTTTGATGCATTCAGAGTATCTGTGCCTGAGCAATTTAGGGGATAGGCTTTTAAAAGTTTTCCAAAGTAAATAACAAAATAAGAAATGCCTGACAGACTTTTTATTAAACAGATAGCAGAACTTTCTCTCAAAACTTAATCTTCGCAAGGAAAGTTAAACTTTTGAGACAGCTGTCTTTTTTTTTTTTTATTTCCTGGAAGAGTGCCTCTATGAAACATCCTTTCATATCGTCCTGAAGATTGGTACGGTGTTCTCTCTGATAGAAAAAAAACTTGACTGTAAATCTCCAAAGATCCCTAACAAGTCCCCTCTCCCCAAGACAAGCACCATAAAACATGAGAGGAACAAAAAGAGGAAAAAGGAGACGGAATGTAGGCCTTGGTGGGATAAAGGGGAGGAATTAAGGAGGCATTTTACGAGAGCTTTCAGACGCAGTTATCACCTCTGAAAGACACAGGCAAACTTTTCTTTGACCTTGAGCATTCTGCGTCATCTCTCTTTGCCACCTCACGTTGCCTGTTAGAGCACAACATTCAGCTTGAAAAAAAAGCTTCTTCTACTTACTTTGCATTTTATTTAAAGGTGCAGACGGGTAGAATAATTAAAGGCAGAGGTCTGTTTGGTTGTCGTTGACTTGTATGTGTGTGTGTGCAGCCTATGGATCAGAGGTAGTGGTGTCAGATAAATGTCAGCTTTGTTTCTTCTGCTGTAAAGCAGGTTGGAGGGAGACAGAGACTACATTGTCAAATGAAGCAATAGATCCAGTTATTACTGCCTTTATTAGTAGAGCCACTTATCATCTGCGAGGTGTAGAGAAAAATACCTGAGGCAAATGGGAATAATTAGCTCACACTTAGCGGCAGGCTTATTCTTTCTCTCTTCCGGGGGAAACTTCTGGAGCACAGAGAAGAGAAACCATATTTTATAATAGAATTGAGGATTTAATAAAAAAAATTTAAAAAAAAAGGAGAAAGAAAGAAAAATCTGAAAATGTGGCTCTACAAACATGGTCCACTTTCTTTCAAACACTTTTCAAAGTCACTTTTGAAGGATAGCTGTAGTGGGTATCCTAGAAAAATATGAAACTCCTTATAGACCAAGGTACTTGTTCTTCTACTCTGGAGCTAGAGGGGAAATTGTATCCCTCTGCAAAACACAATGGGGTTTATAAGCAAGAGCTGTCTCCTCACTGACCTGCTTCTCACAAGGACTTAATGAAGTGGGGCTGGTGGAGGTGTCCCACTGAACTCGGCGTGGCAGGTAGAAACTGATGAAAGGAAATCATTTCTGTCACAGGGAAAAATCTCCACAAGCCAATTACTGTATAGAGTATGGCACATTTTACATTTTAAAAAGCCGCTGTGCCTTGGAAAAAAGGTATAACAGGTAATGGAGGTTGAGGAATGGCTGAGATACAGAATATACATTAAGCTATTCAATAAACATTGCATTCTGCTTCTTCCCCCTCTCTCTACCGCGCCCTCACACTCACACACACACACACACACACACACACAAAGACAAGCTCAAGTCTCCAGATGGGTTGTTGACAAGGAAAAGAGAACAGTCACATCCAGACACAGGCGGCTGAATGTATATTCTGAAATTTGCACTTTTCTCATTATAAAAGTGTGTCACTTGAATGAGCAAACACCTGCCAAGGTTCTATACTAATACATACTGTCCCTGGATACACGAAGGGACGGGGAGGAGGGGAGGCCAATGGAGAGGCTGCAAGAGGACAGGGCAGGAGAGGAGAGGGGAGGAGGAAGGAGAATAAAGGGAAGGAGTGAAATGTGCAAACATGATAGGCTTAAAATGAGTGAGTTCAGAGTTGTGGCTGTTTGCATATGCATGCACTCTGTGTGCCTATACAATAAACGCATCCGTAATGTACAAATGTAATTACCTTTTTATACATGCACATGTCCGCACACACTATGTTTACCAACCCGCTGCTTTTAATGATGAGTGTAGCCGTGGAGAACTGCTAGATATGCATCCAATTTAGCTCAGTGTGTGTGTGCCGTATGCCCACACAGGGCTGCATGTAGCTGCACGCTGATGTGTTGCAGTTTTCGTCAGGCTCCGGGAACATACTGATGACTCACAAAACCGTCAGCTGTGTGTGATAATAGCTTTAGATTTCCTCATGTTGAGCTGAAAAACACATTCTTGGACGATGTTTTTTTTAGCATATCCCAATTGTCTCCATTTATTTTAGAAAGTTTGGCAAAGTAGCCCACACATCTACTTCTATAAAGATTTGTTTGACACATGTTTGTTTTAAGTAAACTAACTATTAAGGTGACAGCCAGATGGTTTGATAGCTATCTTACTAATTCAGTCATCATTTTGTTCTACATTGGTTACAAAACATGCAGCAAAGTAAATTGTTAATTTATCGTTAAATGGCTGGCTGGCTAGGTAGCTAGTTAGCTAGTTGGCTAGCTGTCATTGAAGGGTTGAAATGCAGTCACCAGTGTAATGCTGTAGTTGCTGTCTGTTAGCAGGCTAACCCATGCAGTGATGTTATCGTGTGGATGTGATAGTAATAATGTATGTAGTAATAATGAGCAGCAAATCAGATTTACCTGCAGTCTGAATTTAGCATTGTTCGGGTGCAGGTTTTGGGTCCTATGTCGTCCCTGCATCACAGGGTAGCAGTGATCAAAATGAAATACAGGCGTTAAATACATCCACGAATAAGTCTGACTGTGTCATCATCTAATTTAATACCAGAACACCAAGCCACATCACTGGTATTTGTGTTTGGAGCAGTCAAAATGGGTATTTTGTCATATTCTTGTGTGCTTGTGGTTGTGAAATGGCTTTGCATTCACAAGATACAGTGTGAAAATTTGCAAAACAAATAATTACCATAGCAGGATGTTTTTGAAAAGATGATGAGAACCAGGCAACATCTTTCATGGGAACAAAAACTATCTGAGCCTACGGTAAGAGGAAATGAATTGGTGGAATGATTCTTCACAGTTTTGTCTAATTTAATACCTGTTACTCCTTAATTGTTGAGATATTAAAATTGAATACAGCATCATAATTGCATTGAGATTGTTTCACCAGCTGATGGAACGTCTTCACTCAGAATAAAATAGTCACTTTTAATTAAAAAGAAACAAGACAGCCGACTTTCTTCTCATCCTTTTACTGTTTCGTAGCTGACTTTTCCCCTCTCTGTTCTGCCTCTTTCTGAATACACTGTTTGCTTCCAGAGAGCCTTGATGTATGGTTGTTTGCGCTCTGTTATCTGATCGGTCATGGCTGCATTCAGGGGAACCTGAACACGGCCTCTGAGCCGATGGTCATCAGCCCTCATAATAAGATGAGGATTCTTTCCACTCCCACCAGGTTTCTAAATATCTAACTGCATCTGCTTTGGCAAACTCATAAAATTGTCACGTCTCAAGGTACTCTGTGTTAGTTCTGCTGAGATTAAGGCAATCAAATGTTTGAAAGACAACTCCCTCTCTCTGTCTTTCTCTCCTCACACACACACATAAAGAGCAGCAAACTAGACGGAGGTGTATTGACCATCTTTTGCAGAAACAAATCAAACTTTGATGGTGACAAGTGCAGCTTTTCTTTCTGTCTCTCTCGTCTGTGAGCGCAGAGAAGCACAGATTCAGGCTAAATAGCGAAAAATATGGTTATACATTCTGTAAGTAGTTATTGTGGAATACAAATCTGCCACTTTTTGATGTTCTCCACAAAGCCGTCTTCACATGAACATATTCAGGACTGACGGCGCTGATGGCCTCTAATGGATGGCAGCCAGCTGCAGCACCTTTGCAGACAAATAGTGAAGGATACATTCCTCTCCTGTGCTCCCTCCGTCAATATCTAAGCTTTCACTTTGGGCTCAGAAAGAGAGACGAGAGGCTTCATTATGTGGAAGAAGAAAGAACAGAGAAAAAAGATGTACATTTTATCCAAAGATCCATTAAAAAAATGTGGATGTGCGTCTGCCTTCAACCCCCTTCTTATTAATGCGTATAATATGGTATAATATGGCTCTGACATAAACATTTTCAAATTCTTTTCATGCTTTACATACATCAGAGGTATTTTAATGTACGTGTCCCAGTCGATTTTAGCCATAAAACTATAATAATGAAGAATTTGAAGACCTTTCTTTTTAAGGTTTTGTTTATTTGATTAACAACATCTTATAGTATCTTTTTAGTATTTTGACTGTTTTATAGCATCCTTACTAGTAATAACACAATTTCATGGTTATATGCAACACCTTTCATGTTTTTTTTTTTTTAATCCATGCTTCCAGTGGGATCAGGATGATCCTGCTTTTTGGCATGTAAACTATCCTGATCTGTGCCTGTAACCACTGACAAAAAATGCAGAACCTTAACTTAAAGCATGAGTCGATTACTAAATGTAGAGACTAATCAAAATGATCAGAATCTTTAGGTTAAATGAAACTGGAGCCGTATTATTTTCATTTGTCGCAGGTGATGACTGGCAGGAAGTTTTGATATTCAATTAAAGTTGCTTCAGACGAGCTCTGTTTTAATTAAGCCCTTTGATTATAAATGCAGATGCAATGTCATCGCAGCTTTTGAATTCACCGAGTTCTCATTACTTTGCTTAAGTAGACTAACAACTCAGAGAACGATCTGTCTGTCTATCTATCTATCCCTCAGTCTCACACAAACAGCTTCCCAGACTGGGCTGCTGTGGGGAGGGGGGAAGCAAGAAGGCAGAGCTCCGATGCGACAGCCGGCAAACCAGCAACAGTAAATGTATTTTCTGACATTTGCCTGCTCATAGTTCCTTGCCCAAAGCAAATAAGACAACAGTTGAAAAGAAGCATTGTTTAACTTGTACACATTCACAGGTTAGTGGAGCTGCCTGAGTCGACAGAATGAGGTCTGTGGGGGTAGGAGGAAGGAGAGGAAGTGACAGAGGCAGGGATAATCTATTCTTTGTCTAGAATCAGTCCAAATAATCTGCTCTTTGTATACATTGGTGTGTGTGTGTAGACATAGTGCATGAAAGAACTTTTTTTTTTTTTTTAGGACAGGTCTTGCCATTAACTGAACTGGCAGTGCGATAGACTGGATCTAATTCAGTGGTCTTGCATTGAATGTGATGTGTACTCACACACATACACGTTAGAATAGGAATGCGCTGCCACCCGTGCCAAGCCTAAAGATATGTCATGTGCTCATATCAACGTGTCACGGCTGCTCAGGCTCAGTACACAGCATGCAGAGATAACCGGTGTTGCGAGGGACGGAAAGGGACAGAACAAATGCAATAATAAACGAGAGAGAGCAGCTGTCGTTTAGCCAAACTGATTACAACTCGACTGCCATTTACTGTAGGTGTTTAGCGTGGAAGCGGCAAAGCAGAGCTATCCGTCCCTTGGCAGACCAAATGACACGAGATAGTGTGCTCACTGACATTTCTCTACATTTGACAGTCTGTGATCATTGCAGCAATGCATACAAACTGTAGCGCTGTGAAAAGAATGCAGCTCATGAGCCAAACACCTCCTTTCACAGTCACCTCAAGTGCTGGAGACATTTACCAGTGAGTGACAAATTACAGCCGTAAGTGGGTAAAACCACAGATACTGTAGCAGGCGGCATTGATTTAATCAATCAAACGTTCCACTCACTCTTGTGGCAATACGATTAATTGTCACGACTTACTCAGAACTTCTTTTCAAACTTCATTGGCTTTCACTGTAAATTACATCTTTGGTAAATAACACGTCTTCTGTTCTGTCCTTCTTTAACATCGACGTTAGAGGTTTCTGCTGCAGTTTGACCAAGTTTGAGGATTTGTAGCTGCACAGTCTAACTTTTTTTTTCTCTTGCTTTTAATTATCATGACACTGTCCACCAGTTTTCCAAACCATATGAGCACACAGTTCATATCTTATTTCTCCTTTTACACAAGTCACGGCAGCATTTCTACAGTTAGCTGACTACACGGTGCAAAGTCAACACATCCTCATGGTTACCATTTTAAACGCATAAGAGTTCAGACAACAGAATCATTTTTAAGGACAGGGAAGAGAAAGAAAATGCTTTGATATTATGAAAGGTAGTTAAAGGGAGGTAGGTAATTTGCTGTCTTAAAGTGAGGTGCAGTGTGTGAGGCAACAACAGGGAAAACATCTCTTTCCTATCTTTGGAAACTGCTCGAAAAAAAGGTAAAAGTATTTAGGTCTGACACATGAAATATAATATGAAAGCATGTTTGTCTTGTTCTTTCATATCATTAACAGAAGTATCACTAAAAGAGGCTGCATCAGTTTTCCCCCGGCATATTCTCTTTCTTGTCAGGCTGAAACTCTGCTAAAGCAGTTTGCAGCTTCAGTGATTTGTATGGGTCATGGAAGGAATTTTTGGGAAAGAAAAAATGACTTTTTTTAATGCTGGTTTAAAGCCTTACGGTGCTGAAACACACTTTCAGTTCTTTGGATACCTCTCGTATCGTTTCGCACCATTCAGCCAGCCGCTCTTTAAAGTGCTCTACAAACAGACTGTCTAATGTCCTTTACTTTTCAAATCTTTGTTGAGAGGGTACAAAACCAGGGTGCTCCACTTTTTATATGATTTCTCCTAAATTACCATAAGATAAGAATATTCTTTCATGCCGCCTCACATGAGGGAAACTAAAAAAGAAAAAAAAAAAAAAACACCTGTACACAAATAATCATGCCTCTGTTGTGCTGAACCCGAACAGTCACACGCACTAACACACACTTGAACGAAGTGTGCTCTGAGTCACTTTGATGGAGAGTGAAAGCAAAGTAGCCTTGGCTGCTCATATTACATAAGGTTTTTAGGAAGGTGTTGTACTTGCAAAAGGAAGGCTTGCATAAATCTCTTGAGCAGCCAAGGCCATGGAAACAGCCTGAATGAACTTTTTATTGCACTCAACAATCCACAGCCTTTTCTTAATGTACAAATCAGCCTTTTGCATGGTTTTGTTTTATACATCACAATGCACCCCTCTGGGTTTAAGAGGCATTAATAATTTTCAAGGTGCCGCCAGATTCTGAAATCCTGCTCCCACTGAATCACAGATATGAAGTAGCAAGTCTACTTTGAAGACCATGGAGTATCTTTCAACAAGCCATCCAATTTCAGCAAATCCATTTCAACTCTCTCATCTTGCCAAATTCTCATTAGGCCTTTTTCTCAGCCTGTTATTGCACTATTGATTTCCATTCCTGTTATGTCTTTTGGAAGATTACATTTTCATATAAGTAAAATGTCTACGAGGTTTTCCACCAGAGGAGTGTGCGTATGTGGTTTGCTGAGAGGCTGCCACTGACGTGTTCTTTCTCACATTCAACAGAAAGCTCACTTTGGAGGTCACATTTCGGAGCATTTTGTGATTGTTTATGCATTTAAATACATTCATACATACATTACTCCCACTACAAAGTGTGCACTGGGTTGCACCAGGTTTAGTAGTTCAAAGATACTGGGAACAACTGCATCTACTTATGTGTTAATAGTGTCAAAATCTGAATTAATACGACATCTTTGTAGAGTTATGATCGGACAATGTGTCTTTGGTTGGAAGTTTTTTGTAGATTTGTAGTTTTTTCTCATGCAATATGCACATATTTCCCTCTTTTTTCATACAATTTTCTGCTTTTATCTACTTATTTCCCTGATAGATCTTTCTATATTCATAATTATTGGTCTCTTACTATAACACACACTTGAATACTGTAAGCATGAAGAACATGCAATGTTAACAAATGTACATTTCTATTTCTGCATAAAGTATAACAATACAAAACAAAATGCACGTTTAGCATCTTCAAATAGAAGGACAGTTAATACCTCTGTTTCTATTTTGCTGCTGCCATTAAAGCCTCAGAGAGTCCCCTCTGCCCTCGCTCCGTCACTGTGCATGTGCAAAATGTACCTTAAAGCGTACATCAAGCTTCATATCGTGTGACGTGTTTACTGACCTTCTGTCTGTTTCTGTGTGCAGCTTTAAGGGACAACAGGATTGAGCTGGTGCATGCATCGTGGTCAGAGTTGACCATCAGCATCAGTGACGTGACGCTGACGGATGAAGGCATGTACACCTGCTCTCTCTTCACCATGCCTGTGAGAACAGCCAAAGCCTACCTGACTGTTCTAGGTAAGTACATCATCAATACTTTTTATACTATTTGAGACCTCCTTTCAGGAAATGTTGCTATCTGGAGTCACGTCGTACATATATGTATAATGACGTGTGTATTATTTTTAGAAATCTCCACACACTCTCTATGTGTTGTCAGGTGTTACTTTCTGCTGTGAAAAACAAAATATACTGCATAAGGGGTAGATTAGAAAAAAAAAGGGCAAGGGAAATAAAATAAATGTTGTTTCCCTCACGAACCCACATTTCTTATAGCTACAACACCGTATGCTTGAATTATAAAAGACGAGGGTCGCATGTTGTAGCAGTGTGCACAGCTAAAGTCACATCCTACCATCTACCAAGCCTAATCATTTCCTCATGAAAGAGGAAATGTCTCAGCGGTCTATGTTGGATTTCTTTTGCTAAGATTCAGCCAAATACAGAGGGACAAAGGCACCATATGGCACCATAAAAAATGTGGAAAGTTTAACCACGGGCCAGAAAAAGTGATTAGGATTTGGTGTGGATCCCAATATTTTACTAGTGTGTGTTGCAACGCATGAAAAAAATCAAACTCTGACATATATATGTGCATTTCATTTTGTCTATGTGTTAATCTCCAAACTTTATAAATTGAAAAAAAAAAACATCTTTAAACATTAATGTAACCATGCTAGAGGTGAAGCTCTGAGTGTATTCCAGTTTGGTTTTTCAGTTTAAACAATTAATGCTTTTGCTTCCTGTGTTTTCCTTCAAGACAAACGAAAATAAACCGAACTGACTACGGTAACAAATCGCCTGTCGCTGATGCCAGCATCTGCAGACAAATAAAAACATACTGTTGGGCCCTCTAGTCATTTTCATGTTGTGATCATCACCCCACACAAACATTGTCTCATTTCCCGCCACTGGGCTTATTATCTTGCCAATTAGTTTCCGCTAATGTTAATAGATGTCCTAGTGCACTCCAGGACCATTAGCTGGCTCTCTGTGTTAACAAGCATTCAGAGAATTAGAGGCATTAAAGGCTACTGCTCAATAAGGATATGGAGAAAATTATTTTTGCAATACTGAACAATAGTTAATGGTTCAAGCCAGGAAACAGAGAGGGAGATTTAATAAACACACAAAATGCTCTGAGAATGGCCTGGTTCATCTGCCACTGTTTCAGGACACTGAGTGCTGGGAATGAAAACATTGAATACGATTTGGACAAAACTGTTAATTAAATAAATGTGTGACCAAAATGAGCTGCACATTCTGCACAAATTCTGCTGAATAAATACAAACATGTGCTTATCTGTTACTGCAGATGAAAGGCATTTGCTTATTTCTGTTGCTATTTTCTATTGTTATGATCAGGAATGTTTAATTTATTTTATTTTAAAGTAATTCCAAGATTTATGTTTCTATTTCGGCTAAAAAATGCAGACATAGCAGAGTTTTTATTAGTAATAGTTGTAAGTGCCTTTGTTTATAAAAATAACTTTTCATATATGAATTTATTTATCTAACCTTTGTGCAAAATGCATTTTTACATAAAATGTTTAGATTATCATGAAGGAATGTGACACAGTTTGACAGCAGGAATTATCAGTGAATCAGTGAACAGGAAGTTTTCTCCTCACATCACAAATCAAGCCCGCATCTCTTTTTCATGTCTTCGCTGTTGTTTCTGCTCAAACAGTCACGCACGCACACGCACGCATGCATACGCCACAGAACATACAAATGAGCAGGGAAACACACGCTCCCACAACGCTACACACACTGACACACAAAGGGAGAGAAGGATTAGCAGCCTCCAGCCACCCAAGGGGAACGTGACTGTATAAGATGAACATTGTATTTGATCTGTTCTCGTTCAGTCTCGGAGAAAAACCATCAAACACTTTTCTGAGTCAAGCCACACTTACTCTTTCACATACTTACGCACACAGCACAGTACTTAGTTAGATATAGTGACACTTTACACTCTTGAAACTACACAGTGAGTAAATTTGTGTAGCAACGCCGCACATTAAAAATGACACGTGTACTGTATCTGCCGAGCAGCAGCCATTGTTAGGATCGTGCATGCAATTGTTCCCTCAAAAGGATTGTAAACAGAAAACAGGAGGACCTTTACGTCTGCTAATAAATCTTCCAGGAGGTGGTGAGATAGACGAGGCCAGAGCCAGTCAATGGCATTGACTGACAGACCTTTCAGTCACTCAGCCTGAGGCAGACTTATTGCTCATTGACATTAGAAGGGCAGACTCTACACACTTAAAACACTCATTATAGGAAAGGCCAGTAATTAACATTTCCTGTACAACCTCGTGGCTTCCTCTGTGGTCACTAGCCTTTGCTTACACACATGCAAACATATGTTTAAACTTTCACTGTGTGCAATTAAGCCGGTTTTCTGTTGCCAGAGGTCTTTTTTAGCGGAATATAGTTCTACCAAAAGCTTGTTCAAATGTAAACGGGAATATTACTTAATCAAGCTCACTTTGGCCTTTTCTACAAAGAAAATTAAAGTTTGAAGGTTTTCAGGAGAATAACATCAGTGTGCACCATTATCCTCTTTACTTGGAGTCACCTGAGCTGTGGTGGAAAAAAGTATTTGGATCTCAAACTTAGGTCAAAGTAGTGACACCACACTGCAGATTGACTCAGCTCCACTCTTCGACAGACAGCTGTTAGGTGACTAAGAAAGTTCAGTCATGTTTCACACAATTCAGGCTGCTCACCCAAATCAAGTCATTTCCTCCCATGCAGACTTGGGAAAAAGTAATTCATGCTTTTATTTTCTCTCGACTTGATTATAGTTACGCACTCTATTCCAGCATCAGTGAGCTTAATGTCCCCTGACTCTGACTGATTCAAACACAGCTGCCAGGCTTTTAACCCACACTGGAAGAAGTGAGCACCAGTCCTCGCTGCCCTGCACTGGTTACCTGTGAGTTTTAGAATTGATTTTAAGATTTTAAGATGGTTTTTAAAGCCCTCAATGCTCAGGCTTCAACTCACTTTGACTTACTTTCTCCCTGTGAGCCTGATCGCTGCCCAAATCAGTTCCCAAATCTAGACTGGTCACAAAAGATGACCAAGGCTCTATTGTTCTTTACTGATCCCAAGCTTTGAGACTCTCTGCCAGGGGATCTCAGGCGGGGAAACTCAGTGTCAGCTTTAAATCTCTTTTTATGTTAATCGTATTGCTTTTCATGGACCTACGTCTTGTATAAATTGTTTTAATTGTTTGATTTATGTGTGATTTATGTGTCTAACTCCTTGTAACCTTGTTTTGAAATCTTGACATGAAAAGTAAAGGAGAGAGACATTTGTAGCTCAGTTATACCAAGTTGGGAACAGCTTGAAACAAACACCAATTTCTTCAGTTTAACTAGAGTAAAGGTTGATTTATAATATGCAATTTAACATTATTAATGCCAGAAGTAACATTTAACACTAAGTTATGGTAAAAGTAGGAATGATACTCAGTATGTTTCCATTAATTTATTGCAAAATAATGGTACTTTGCTGTATGTCTTCTGATTGGTCACCATAATCTTAAACATAATTCTGTTCACGTTATTGTGTGAAAGCAGAGCCAGAAATCTGAAAACCTGACCAAAGAAAATCAAACTGTCTGCATGGCTGCATGAAAATAAGACTCTTTGTATTTGGGTGAATGGACCCTTGAAGACGAGGACTGCCCCATGGTTAGAGAGGGGCCGTCCACCGCTGTGTCAGCGAGAACCCTCCCTGATGTGTTGCGGAGCAGGACGCTGCTGAGGGATGCTGCTCTGTAGTCTGCTCTCTAATCTCCCTGCAGGAGTGCGAGCTGGAGGAGAATTTCAAATAAGGCATAACAATATTATTGTTGCATAATGGTGCACCGCTGTGTGTGAATTAGTTCCATCGCTGTGATTTCCCGTTCCATCCTTCAGGTGTGCCGGAGAAGCCGGAGATCGATGGCCTGACGAAGCCCGCCATGGAGGGAGACCACATCACTCTGACCTGCATGACCCAGGGCAGCAAGCCCGCCGCCGACCTGCGCTGGTTCAGGAATGAAAAAGAGGTCAAAGGTATGTAACAGACACGTATCTGCATTGCTGCTATGTGCACACAAACAGGGTAAGCGTTCCACCTTTAGCAAGAAAAATGGCACATTGGCTAGTATTCCCACAACCAATTTATAGTTTTCCTTTAGGTTAAACTGCTCGGTTAGGCCCACTGTGCTGTCAAACTATTGATTATCACATTTCAATAGTCTCAGGCTGTGCTTTGAATTAACAATCACAGCATAGATTTGCCTGAAAATGTTAATTTGTGTTTTAAAACACTTTGAAAACAGACTAAAAAAAGTCTTTTTCACAAAACCGGTAGCATGAAACTGCTGCAGTGGATGTCTCAACAGTGTGTTTTTGTTCAGAACAAGTTGTTTCTAATAGAGCAGATTCAGCATGTGTCCTCTGGCCTGAGACCGATACATTAACCTCCCTTGTTATCAGAGGGCTGTTCTAAATCACACTGACTGGACTACACACCTCATTTCCACCCTGCTCCTGCTCTGTTCTACTTGATGAACCATCCGCTTTGTAATTGTTTGAACGGGAGAGCAAGAGACGGAGCGAGAGAGAGAGAGAGAGAGAATATTAAAGAAAAGAGAGTTGGGGACATGAAATGATGAAATGAGGTGTTTGAAGAAGAGAGAAACAGATACGGTTCTGTATCAAGTAAAATGTAGAACCCAGTGGGACAGACTGTCACAGATCATCAGCACAGTTGCAGAAGTTTTCACAAAGGTTTCTATGCTGAGTCTCAAAGTAGATTAAAGGCAGATAACAAAATGCAAATCACCCTTTTCTAATTTAAATGACTGCAAGTGTAAACAAAGAGATAGGATTGAGAATAACAGGTTTACTTTTTTTTTTTTTTGAAATATTAGAACTGCCAAAAAACAATGCAGGTTTGAGAAAGAGGCTGTCAATATCTTTGTGCAACCCAACAGATCACTGAATCTCAGCAGTGAGAATAACAAGCAGCCAGGTGTTGCACATCTTAAACGCCCAATTAAGTGCAGAAACATTTAAAGTGAAATTGCTTTTGAGATGCTAAAAACACAGACATTTCACAGAGTTCATTTTCCTGCTTAGACAAAGGATTAATAAACCACAGAAATCCTCTTTTCCAAAGCATGTATAATTTTGCTTATTAACTTTGCATAATAATACTTTCTTTTTCCTCCATTAGATTTTCTGTTTTGCCTTCTCTGTTATCACTGAGAACACTGACTTGGTCTATGTGAAACGCCTTTATTCCTGTTTTTAAGTTATTGTATATGTGCGTTGCAATATTTTTTATTTTTCTTGATATACATTCATGAATGCATCAACTTTGGAGGATTTGTTAAACCACCTCTGAACAGCAAGCAAGTGTCCAATTATAACATCACCACAGATTCATACCGTATCTGTCAAATATGCACTTCTATGTCATGTAAACATAACATAATTTTTTATTTCTTTATGAAATACTTAAAGCTCACAGAGGCCACCGTTATTTTCTATGAACAATAATCCTTTCAATGGTTCAAGCATTAATTGCTGGGTTTCTCCTCAAGTTGCATGTGGTCTGTTTTTTTTTTTTAAATATTCCTTTTTTAATCAAACTAATTATCATGTTTTTGTAGTGTGATAAAGTAGTCTGCCACTTTTTTATTTCCTGTTGTTACCCTTCTGAGGAACATGAAGCTTATAGAAGAATATACTCTAATTAGCAGATTGAGTATTTTTCCTTAAAGGCTTATTGTGTCTCTACGGGTGATTATTGCTTCTCCCAGCGGCCCACTACTGAGAGAAGAGCTTCCTGTAAGGCGAATGAAAACGTGGCCAGGACATAATGTTCTTTTAATTTACCACGGAAAGTTAACAGGTAGTCAGAGATATCCTTGGTGGTTTGAAGTGAAGGTAGTCTCTGGAGGATACGCCTTCTCATTAAGGTCAGATGCTATAATTCTCTCCTCAACTTGGCACACTGCTCCCTTTAATTTGGGTCTTGTACAATTTTATATCAGTATATTATTCACTGTGACAAGGTTGGAGTTCTTTGCCCAGAAAGGACATGAAAAGTGTGTTCAGGTTCACTCTTCTGTGTAAATGTATGCTGTACTTCATATTCTTTACACGTAGAGTCTGACGGATGTATAAAACCCTTTTAATGAGGGAATTCAAACAATATAATGGCTAAAATTGTTAAATGCTGGAATGAAAATTGGCCTTTTTTTGTTAAATATAATGTAATATATTGTCAACCCATTTGCAGAGATGAACACTTAAATAATAAAGAATAGATTCAGTCAATAAACAAACAAAACAATCACACAGCAAACATGGTGTCTGCATCATATGCAAAATGAAAAGTTTTCATGCTCTGGACAATGTAAACGCTGGTATCTAACACTTAACATTGTGACTTAATTATTGGAAGCAATTTTTAAATATCTAATTAAAAGTATTTTTTTATTAGTCTTTAAAACCTTGCTCCAAAACAGAAAGCAGAAACTTTAGACTTTATACAAATGTCGCATTAGAAGATTCTTGTCAGATCCACTTTCAGACTCATCAGGAATTTCGATCGGAGGTGACGTTTCGGCCCTCTCTGAATTCACTGAAAGGCTCTCTCAGTGTCTGCCATTACACCATTTCAGCCCCGGATTAAGCCCTGACAGCTCAGCCTGTTATCTGGCATTAGGGGTTCCCAGGGTCCAGATAAGCAAGCAGATCAGTCCAAATCAATGGTGGTTTTGCACACAGTTTTAAGCAGATATCATAGTATCTTTCCATTTAATTAACCGAAGTTGGGAGATGATATTGAATCTGTGTCATCACGTTTATTCAAAACACCCTCTGTGCTAAAACAAGCTCTGATAATCTCACACATACAAATCAGGTTTAAAACCACAAAATGTCACCATGCCTTTACCGGATTCGAATACCGGATACCAGATTTTTTTTTTTTAACCTTATGTTTTTCTTCCTGTTTGATTTTCGGATTTTGCTCAGGAATTATTAGAAAGAATTGGCTCTAACTAGTAAGAAACAATCCCATGTTCGTAACACTGGAATATAATTTTAA
>JAOWBC010000182.1:15080087-15097574 GCA_028566105.1 Hypoplectrus providencianus
AAACAAGGGCAAAAGATCTGCTTACAAAGAATAAGAGACTAAACCATATTCTAAGCGACACAAAACAACAATAAAGAGAGGGAACTATGAGTCTTTGTGTCTTTCTCCTTCGGAGGAGAGATTATGGAGCGTTTTGCATGTCTGTGCCCAGGGGACAAATGTCTCATAATCCATCCAAGATATGGACTAATGCAATATCCATATTGCAGCAGGCATAATATAGTATTAAAGTATTGTGGTCATACAGAGATGTTCTGGCCTGAAAAATGTCTTTTTAGGGGAAAAAAATGGTTTGGTTGGTACAGATCCTTGTAAGAAAAATCCCACCACGATCAGTTTAATATAGTTTTCAATATCATGAATCATATCAAAACGGCAGTTTTTTTGTTCCATCACAAGATGGACTGAGTGAAGTACAGAAATGTCTTGAGCACAGATTTGTCATGCACCACATCGACTTCGTACTTATACTTTCCTTCAACTTGTAGCACCCTGATTAAATATGTCCAGGTGTAGCTAACTCGCCCTCCGTCTGGCATCATATGAGTGTGTGATCAGGTTAACAGGCTCAGATTTGACCACCGGGGCTAAAGAAGAGCAGATCAGCTGCTGCACACACTGTCTATACCCATTAAGAGCAACATCCTGGAGGTGGAGCACCTGTCCAGTTTTAAATGCCAAGGCACCAACACTGACCAGACCTCTCTCTTGGAGGAGGCGGTGGAAAACCGTCTGTGTGAATCCACAGTACACGCTTTTGAGCTGTGAATGCTCGGGGAGTTTCATGTCAGAAAAGACATTACGATGAGTCTGCCAGGCACTGATAGAAACTCAACAGGGCTCCCTGGTCGTAGTCACCCGTCAGTTAAGTGCAGAGTGGAGCTGGTAAGACAGGTCAGACAGGGGAGGGTGCATACAGGCTGCCAACAGCCCAGCTCCCTGAACGCTGCACGGTACCCAGAATATGTGAGAAGATGGTGGACGGCACAATATATCATCTCCACACCTCAGTGGAGCTGCAGCCTGCTGTGCATTAGTGCTCTTGTTTTTCAGTTAAACCTATTGCTGTGCAGCGCCTCTAACAGCAACACGTGTAAACGAGGTGGTTATCTGGCAACGTATTTTCTGTTTGCATTGTGAATTTAATTGCATCTAAATTAGTTTTTTAAATATACTTATTATTCTCACCCACAGGCAGATTTACTGGCAAATTGTTTTAAATATCAGATGGGATGCAGTTCAGGGTTTGTTGAGTCAGCCCTCAGACCCCTGCTGCCTGGATTAGTCAGCTCAGCCGCTGTTGTTGATGATTCCTTCCCCGCCCAGGCAGTCCTGTTTCTCTCTCCTCTGTCCCCGCTTCTTCTCTTCTTGGGTCGTCGCTCTCTCCTGTGAAATGGCATAAAAGGGTCAAATTCTCACACTTTAACGCCTGTCATTTCCATTTCTAATCCTCCAAGGCTCCGTCTTGGCTCACACCAACGATGCAGAGCTCTGAGCACCCACCCACAGAACAGTGTGCCGCAGTCGCAGCCAAACACTGCCAGGCTTTTTGTGTTAAGGAGTGGTTGCACAGGTGAATATGTCGGCATCGTTGGCGGTTTTTGTATTTTTAAACATATAAACGGTTTAAGGTGACAGAAGCTGTTTTTGTGCATGTTTAATTCCCCAAAAGAAACCGAGTAGATTGTGTAAAAATGTGAGAAAGCTGCAAATAAGAGAGACAGAAATGTAATAACAGTTTAATGCAAGAGGGCAGTTGTAGACAATACACATGAGGCTGCTGGATGCTGGCTGCACATTTTATAATTTATATACATATTCATGACGACAGGCTCAATAGCTTAAAGATGCATTTTAATTTGCTTGCCAGTTAACATGAAAACATAAAGAGAATTCAAGCAGGGTTTTGTCTCTTTTGTTAACTGTAGAAATAAATCAAAAACTGAAGCTATGCGTTTGAATACACTGCTGTCCTTTAATAACTCACAATTCATGTTATATAACTGATTTTGTGATTAATTCTAAATCCCATAAAAGAGCCGCTGAAAGTTTGTTCCCATTTTAGACCCTTTGTTTGCATTTTTTAATCTTAATCAAATTTTACCACAAAGAAAGGAAGAGTCATGATGTTGCCAGAAGAAGTTTAATGGAACAAACTTCCTGCTTTATCGTGTATTTATCCCAGTCTGATCTCAGAAAATAACATGAAGTGACCACGGCTTCTTAAAAATCAAATTCCATGCTGAACAAACGGCAGACTTTCACCCAGGAGAGGTGGAAATTGTTTGTGTCCCATGTGAAAAAAAGCAAACAAGTTTAAGTTAACTTGGCTTTTATATGTGGCTCACATCACGCTCGTAGCTACTTTATTTCTGGCATTTACCTTTTTTTATTACGCTTTACCAGGTGCTCTTAACGTAGCTCAGTGGTTTAGTCACCTACATTTAGAGATACTGCAGACTTTTTTGCAACCCCGAACTACATGCATGTGAAAAGATGTGTTTTATTTTTAGAATATTCCGCTGTTTCATATAATGTGTCAAAATTATATGCAACCAGCGCGGTATTCAGTGTTAAGAATGTCAGGGTCGTTTCACATGATTTTGTGATATCAGGCTGATTTTTGATCCAATTTCTACCCTCCTCATAAAATCTCTTGAAAAGAAAACCTAAATTGTTTCCAGCGGTAGGAGACTGGCCAGATGACTTCTTTTGATTGACAACGCTGAGCTTTAATGGCGGCTTGATGTCAGCTGCTCCTTTCAGCTGCACTTAAAATGTGATAAGATATTTATAGGCCAATTATACCTTCTCCTCTCGCCCACACACACACACACACACACACAGTTGTGTACACACGCACGACAGTTCAGAAGCTGTGAGTGCATTCAGATTGGCACACTTTAACGATGAGGTATTACTTGCTGTTAGACAACTGTTATTATGTTCTCAAAGCAGATCTAAGAAGTCTTTGGACCGAATAATGATATTAATAAACTTGAACTTTGTGAAAGCATTTTTTTTTTTTTTGTAGCACTCTTATCTCGAATCACACAGAAGCAATCAGAGTTCATTCAAATCGCCATGAGACATGAATCTAAATGGGTCTAGACTCTAAAATCACACGGCAGAGTTACATTCAAAGGGAACCTGCTGATCTCTGTGATAGTGTTGTTTTAGATTGGAGTGCATTTACAATCAGGAACTTCTTGGATAGAACTAACTTCGAGAAGTAATTTTGTTTTGTTTTTTTTTAAATGAAAGCCAACCTACAATAATAAATAGAGGAGTTAAAGTAGAGACAGAACATTAGGTTTGTTCCTACAGGGGCATTGCTGAGTGCCCATCACATTGATTGAAGTGCTCAAATTCTGGTCTTGAACAGCATAACATATGAGCACAATCAGCTGCACAATCCAAGATGATTCATTGAGTGTATTCAGACAAAGTGGTTTAAAATTGACATACTTTAAAAAAATGAAAACACTGTAAATTATAATCTTCTTAAAACTGTGCCAAGAACAAAAATATCTACAAATTAAAAACAGCTGTGAGGTAAAATTGTAACATAACCTTTTTAAAATGGAGTGATTTCATTTTTTCAGATACATCAGTGTGTGATTAAACCTTTCTTGGGTTTAAGTCAGTAAAACCAGTTGCTCATTAACCCCAATACTAACCTCAACGATAACATAGAAATATAAAAGAGAAAACACCCAAAAAAGATCGTGTTACTGCGAAAGAAACCAAGCTGAAAAAAGACAAGTTTAACTCTGAGGCAGTGAGACGTCCATGAGGACGTGGAATAACTAATAGAAATAGTAGGTGGATGTTTGCAACCACTAAAGCCTGCTACGATTTTAGAAACTCGATGTCCTCTCTCTGCAGCCCTCCACTCTTTCTCCTCCCTCTCTCATGTCTCCTGCAGTTTCATCTTTGTGAAGAAAATCCAGCCATTTTTCCCCTCACTCCTGTTGTCTGGGTGGATGTTGCTAACACTGCAGACCTGTCAGTCATTCATCTCTAGGGGAGGCGGGCTCATTGCCTCAGCTGGGGGGAAGTGACTGAGCGGAATAGTTGATTGGCAGAATCGAGAGGGAGAGAAGACACTGGGGTGGAAGGCTTGGAAAGTGGAGCAGATGAGCGCAGAGGAGAGAAGGATATGGAGCGTAAACAGTCTCTTTAGGACATACAAACAAAGGTGGCCAGCATGAGAGGCAGAGAGGCTGTACATACACTGATGCTTTTTTTGAATTTGCCGTGATGAGAAAAGAAGAAGGGCCGTGATTTTACAAAGCAGGGCAACACCTGAATTCAGAGATAAGCCCGGACAGCTGAATACAGTATTATAGTTTTTCTTTACTCCCGTGAAAAAGAAAATCCTTGTAGGAGTGTGGATGAACGGGCTTGATATGATTTAAAATACTGGCTGCTGGCGTGATGTGAGCAGTCCAACCACCCCCCAAAGACTGGTTGAACAGATGTGATTGAAAAGAAGAATGTGTTTTTAAAAAACCTGCTTGGAGGTGGATACGTATAAGCAATTAAGTTACAGCTAGTAGGTAGAGGCAGATCTAGCAGTGGTGAGTTGTGAATGTTGGCTTAAGAGTGTAGTCTGGAGGAGGATGGTCATTTGTGTTACATAACGGATGTTTAACACTGAATTTAGGAGAACATTTATGTCAAGCGCGTGGGCTGAGGCCTCGTCAAAAATTGGCATCATTAAATCTCGTCTGGTACCTAAACACAGCCAGAGTTTTTCGATGATTTAGGTATGAATTTGTGCAGAATTAGGATAGAGGACATATCCAAAAAATCCAGAGGGTAATTCTTTTCTTTGACACATAGGAATGTGTTAAACTGCAAGAATTAATTAGATGTTTTTAGGTATGCAGAGAGAATCTCAGTGTCGTCCTGGACTGTCATTTTGTAAAGCGCTGAAACTCTGGTCATCTGGACCACGCACGGGGCACCATGACCAGGTACAGAGTGTCGAGCTCAAGGGCAGTTTGACGGGGACAGAGGAAGTCAGTGGTGTGGGAGTCAACTCACTGACCTTTTCTTGTTCAAAGGGCGTCTCTCCCTACTAGGCATCACTGCTTTCAGGGATGATGATTTATTTCGAGCCAATAAGATTTCAAGGACACTAAAGTAGTGGTCAAAGATCGGGCTGGTCGTGAAACTTTAATCAGACCCATTTGGCTTATCCAAGGCCCGTATCATTGGGGAGGCAAATGAAGCAATCAGTGGGATGATGCGATCAAGGAGCAAGCCAAATTTCAGGACATCATGTAGATCATTTGAAGAAGCTGTGTTGGAGGAGATTTCCAATGCCTTGGCAATGATCGGGGTGGTGATGGGCGTAGAGAGGTGGATCAGCTGTTGGGTTGGTGCTACAAAGCAGGTGTTGCAGGGAAAGCTTGAAGTGTGGGTTGTACAGATGGAGAGGACTGCGCTTAATGATAGAAGTTATTGCCAAACGCCTGATTGGACCTGGTAATGTTTTTGTCCCTATGAGGCTGAAAATGATTGTCAGGTAGTCTGGGTGCAACTATTTTCATTCTGGCATGAGCAGGGGGGTAAAAAAAAAACGCTCTGGGTTAATTTTATTTCTTAAAACTAGGGCTTAGTAATATGTACAAAATCTTCTTTTCTGATACAGATCATTTCACATTTCAATAACAATATTTAGAACACTATTTAGGATGTTTTCTACTTGTCTCCCATGTACAAGAACCAAAGGGACTGGCCTCAAAACGGCATTTAAGGGTGTTTTTTAAGATAAGCCACAAAACAATCAATAGGATCATTTTGATAACATTGATATGTGTGATTATGGGGGATACTGACAAACTGTCTATTCTGTCATTTAAGTTAGAGATCTGGTATGAATCAAAGCATTTTCCAATTGTTTGTTTGCTGGTTATTTAACGTTGCAGTAGAAACAATATAGAAACATAAATACAATAGACATTTTTCACAATTACCTTGTGCAGGATGGAGCAACGGGTAGCAGAACATGAGGAGAATACTGTCTGAAATAGGCCCCCAACGGCAGGTTTGTACCTGCAGTCTACATTCACGTTATTTCGTTCGGTAGAGAGATTTGAGGAATAGGAAAAAGAAAGGGCTTGTTGAGATTTATACTTCGTGTGGGAGCAGTGAAGCCAAAGAAGCCAAAGGCAATGATGGTGGGTGAGGCCAGAGGTGGTTAAAAAGCCCTCCAGTGTAAATAAATACATTCCATTTAAAGAGTCTATGACCTAGAGGTGACACAGGTGGGTTTTGTTAGAGTCCTGGCAAGAGTTGGACATGGGCGCAGGGTTGCCAAAGCAGCTTTCAGGGCAGTTTGTGACCTCAGCTGTACTTTTTTTAACATTTTTTTTTATTATTTTTCATTCTTTTCAGAGCAGAATCTTTAAGGATTAATATGCATGATTCCCTTAAAATACCCGCAACCAACAATGAAGATGGAAATGTGAAATATATAATTAGATGTTTGTTGCATGTCATGGGATGTTCGTGTTTACATGAATAGAAGACCCTGGTGGAGTCTTGGTGTGTTTGTGTAGCAGAACAGAACACACACGGGGATCTCATCGATGTGTGGTCTGTACTTCATGCAAGATAAATGTGCTGCATATGTGATCGTATGCAACTTTCTTCAAAGGTGCCAAAGAGGTGAATGCAAGTGGGAAGACGTTTACAGTACGGAGCTCTCTGCAGCTGCATGTGGACAGAAATGATGATGGAGTGGCCTACACCTGCAGAGTGGACCATGTGGCACTCGCACAGACACCACAGCAGGCCACCGAAGTACTGGAGGTGCACTGTGAGTGTACACAGCGAGACAAGTACACACTTTAAAACACACATGGACAGAAAAGAGAAATACTTGAAAGAGGTATAACTAAGTAGGCCCTTATGGCTGCAGAATCTTGTTAGCTGCCCAAGAAAATGTAATAATTTATCATCCATGAAAAACTAAATGAAAAACCACCATGTCTGAATCCTGGCAAAAGTCTGATAATGGCATATCATAAATTAAGTTATTTTTCATGTTATATTTATTTGGTTACATTATAAATTATAGGATAAAGTTTAAGGAAAACTTAATGAAATTAACATCTTTTGGCTCGTGTTCTACCCTCTTAATTTTTTTATATTATAGTGAACTGTTAAACCAAAACACACAATAATAATGGGATGATAATGTTAATGTAAATGTATTCCATGTCCTCACTTCTCTTCTCTTTCTGTCCCAGATGCTCCTCGTGTGCAGATCATCAACTCCCTTGCGGTCCCTCAGGAGGGACAGTACTTAAAGCTGGAGTGTGTGTCCAAAGGAAACCCTTCGTAAGTCACTCAAATTCTGTGTTAGTTGATGTCAGCCTTTTATATAAAGCTTCAGACAGGAACATAAAGCATGTCTTGTTCTGCTTTCACATCCTCTAACCTCCCAGGCCGGATCCTGTGATGTGGACAAAGGACGGCGGTGAACTTCCCGACCTGGACAGGGTGATTGTGGAGGGGAGGGAGCTCACCTTTACTTCGCTCAACAAGACAGACAATGGCACCTACCGCTGTGAAGCCGGCAACCACCTAGGGACGAGCAGTGCTGAATACGTCCTCTACGTCTATGGTGAGTTTAAAAGAAAGGCTGATATATGGCTAATTCATGTGATCATGACCAAAGGGCAAGAAACAGAGGGAAATCTTTAACAGAAATTTATTTGGCTCAGATTATAGATGAAGGTAAATAGCTGCAAGAGGACGCCTTGGACTGCTAATGCTACATATAAATAGGGGAAAGTATGAACCTCGCAGGCACCAAACTCCATTGCAAAAACCAGGATTATAATACATCCTGATCTGCATACTGTATCATTGCTAAGAGTGATTAGTGGTACCATCTCTCGCAGGGAGAATAAGGGCCTCAGGTGACACAAATGCCACCAACGCCTTTCTTTAAATAAACCTGCGTTCCAGATCCTCCACACACACACACACACATACGCACACACAAACCAAGAGGGAAATGTGTGAGGGAGGCACAATTTAGTGCTGCGTTGTCAGGAATATCACCAGGAAGGATAAGTAATTCCTAGTAACGCCAGAGGAGGTGGGGGATGAAGGGACTCAGCATGAGGGAAAATAGATAGCTCTTCCCCGCTTCCGTTTCCCCGCTGCCATTTGTCTCATGGCATTAAGTAATAATGCTTAAAAAAGGGAGCAGTGACACATCTTTTTTCCCTGTTTTAGGAATTTAGGTATTGTAGCAGAAGAATCATTTTTGGCCAAAGACAACACAAAACTAGAGAAAATAAAGGCTCTTCCTAAGTAGATCGATAAAATGTTAATTTCTTTCATTACATGCACCTAGAGGGGATTTCATTTGCTTCCTTATGTAAAAGCAGGTTTTACCTGATGAATGGGAAAAGAATAAACCATAGCCAACAGCTATGTCGGAGCCAGAATAATTTCTAGTATGTTCCTGACTGTCCTTTGTGGATGTATAGTAATAAGCAGATGTGCAGCCAGTGAAGGATGCAACCAAGGTTGCCATCAATAGTTCATGAAGTGCTTTTTGATGGTCATAAGCATGAAGGCCACGGCAACACAGGAAAACCTTGAAAATCAGATATTTTGAAATCTAAATGCCACAAATGCTGAACAACATCATACATGGCACAGTCCAGGAGGAAAATACACACACTACCATGAAGTTTCATCTGATTATATATCGAGACTTCATAAATCATTTAATATTATGACTACCAATGTTGGGATTTATTAAAATATAATAAATACACTTAATCGTGAACCATCTGGAACTATAGACTGTATAAACTAAGTCAACGTAGCCACCTTGCTGTCACTCGTTGAGTGGTAGGCAGATATTATTAGTCTTGTTTTCTTTTTTGTTTTATTTCTAATTTTTATTATTTTTATTGCACAACAGGGTGGAGCTGGGAGGAGGATGCTAAGCTTCTAGCTAATGCAAGCAAAACTAAGTTAGCACGTTTAGCATTTGAATGCTGACAAAAACACATAGTGTCACATGTCCGCAGCTTGTCAATCACAGTTTATCCAACCTAAATTCAAAAACTGCTTTATTGTTTATTTAACTTTAAATTGGACCATGATATTAAACATCCTGCTGTTTTGAAAAATATTTGAAACTAGCCATGAGACCATGAACTCATTTGGAAAATGGTTGCAGAGGATGATAAATCAGATGGGAACTTGAAAATAAAATAAAAATACAACTGGCAGCGTCAGACGTTAGTCTGATTAAAAAACAGACACAGACACAATCACAAATAATAACAGGGACAGTCAAGGGCTTTTTTATAGAGACACATGTATCAAAAATGACTGTAAATGTCTTATAAGTATAATGTCATCTTCCAAATGGACGTTATTTAAATGGCTTACAACGTGGACAACAGTGAGCAGTGTTTAGTCGTGTCTGCTGCATAATATTAAGATTCAGTAAATTCAAGGTAAGGACAAGGTAAAATTTCATCAACTCACACTCAAATTATTCTCTTTGGTAATAATGTTTTCACTTTATCTTTAATTTTCTCCTCCTACAGACATTGATTTGTTTTAATACAACCACAATGTAATGAAAGCATAGCAGTTCTATTACAAAGATTTTCAGTTAAATAATGTCTATCACAGCTGCCCATTTGCATTCACAGTCATAAAACAGCTGAGAATTTATACATGCTGTTTGATATTAAACATAATTTTCCTCAAAACAAATCTTATCATGAAATATGTGACATTCACAAGCAGAATTCACATGCTGGTGGGAGTAATGTCTGAGAGTTTTAAAAAGAATATATAGCAGCATGATGGGTCGGATCATCCAAGGTGAAAGAAAAATGCTAATATCACTTTTCATTTATTAGTCCGCTCAAAATAGATATCACACAACCCTTTTATTACTTAAACCTTAAAAGTTATATTTGCACTTTCTATTAACCCCTCAAAACTCATTACCTAATCACCAGAGAGTAGTTTTGTGTGGTTTAATGAGTGCCAAGGTGTCTGCGTGTACCGAACAATTCCTTTAAATGCCAGCAGAATGTAACAACAAGAATAACCAATGCACTTAATGACAGTGATGTTATTAAACTGACAAATTATATGCCACAAAAAAAGGCAATTAGGTATGGGAGGGTCAAAGAGTCCTATTCATTACCCGTTCTTTTGAAATGGCAGCCAGTCTGTTCCTACCCTTCATTAGTGATTAGCACACCTTTTAGCCTTTCACAATTGCAGCCATAATTCTTTGAAAACACCTTTTTAATGGTTCCCCTCCAACGAGGAGACGTTTTCTCTCTCCCCTTTTTCCCGAAGACATGCACTTAGCTGCTTAGTGATTCACGCAAAGGCTGAAATGTCACCGAGACACGCAGGACAGTTGGCCCTGAGAAAGAGTACCACAGCCAATTAAAAGCCTCAAGCTCACCATAAAAAAGCAGAGTGACACAAACATAAAAGCCAAGGCGGTAGTGTAACCTCATTAACTTTGTCACACAATGTTTCATTCGCGTTTTTCCTGTTGCTTTAACATGTGACAGTGAGAAACGCTGCCTCGGATGAAGCGGTTTTACCATGATCCTGTAGTGAGGAAGTCAGAAGCAGAGCATAGTAATGATGGCTTGGCTACCTTCTCGTGAAATCGTCCTTGCAAACATGGATAATTGGCACAGATCATTTGTCGTATGACTTTCTTCATTTGGTGGGGAGCAGTTCCCAGTGCCGGATCTATCCGCCAGCATCGGCCGATTCAAGGTTCATCTTGGTCACGTCCAACAGAAATAACCCAGATAGAAGTCATAGAGACAGGGAAAATATAGAGAATTCACATGGAAGATGTCATTTTGCAAAATGTTGCCTCAATTACACTTTTAGTGCATACTGCACCACTCTTCTTTTCCGATTTTGCGCCAGGATGTACCCGCAGGCTACTCCCACACATGCAGAAAAAGTCTGAACATGAACAGAATCTCCAACTGTCTTTTCCTTGATGCTCTGTACAGTTCACAATTAAAACATTAAAGCTAGATGTGATGTTATTTCCATATAACCCTGTTTGTCCCTCAAATATGAAGTTTGACCTTTAAAGAAAATCATTAAAAGTAAGCCACATGAGAGGCCCAATAAAAAGGATGAGCGATTAAATTAACGTTGTGGAGTGCATCACATTGCATCAACAGTGTCTCATTATAAGTGTCTGTTTCCCACAATTTTATGTTTATGCTTTGATTTGTTTTATAATGTATCTCCTTCTTGTTTCCCATCACTATATAATGTTTTCAACCAATTTGTGTTGCTTATTCAAAGTGTCTAACAGCCCCCATGTGAATTTATTTTTGGTTGTTGTTGTATTGTTTTTGTATGTATGTGTCTGTCTGTCCCCTCCACCAGACCTCCCCACAACCCTGCCTCCATCCACCACTACCCCCCTACATCCCATCCCTCCAGATCCTACCGCTCTATTAGGCACCCACGCCTCAGACCCCACAGTCACTGGCAACAGAGGTACAGTACCACCCCACACATCTCCACAGCCCCCCTCAGCATGCTGCTCTGTATTCTCGCTTAGCTCTCACTTTCATGTCTCCTCCGTCCTATTACTTCTCTCTTGGCTATTTCGCTGCCTCAAAAGTCATGGTTCCTGCTTCATATGGACACACTGAGACATGGAGACATTGATAAATGGAGAAATATCCCATGTTAGACAGAATTTCAACATCTTGTGATACTGCATATTGTCCTTTTCTTTTTACCCTCTTCAGGAAGTATAAACTCTATGTCTTGGACATTGTCATGCATGTCCGCTGAAACCGATATTTTCGTGTTCTTAAATTAAAGAAGTTGTTCTGATTTTCTAAGTTTCTAAGACACTCAGAGTCATTGTATTCAAGAGGAGTCTAGCTGCTCAAATACCCCATCCACTGTCCCCTTGGCATTTCAAAGACTTCAGTACTTCTGTGCCCTGAAACCTCAAAGAAGCAAATGTCATGTCCAACTGAAAATGTCTGGCCACTGGAGATGTCTCATCATGACTCCTAATGCTGTGTTCAAGCTTAGAGAATTCTGACTTGGAAAGCTCTTTTTCAGAGAGTTAACACAGTAGCCACCACATGGACATCTTACTGCCATTTGGCATTCTTAGAGATTCTGTTTCAGAGGAATGTAAATGTTGTTTATATAAACCTTAAAGCATTATAAAATATGAATGCATCAATGTCATAACAAGGCTGAAAGAGGAATGCTGGGGTGGAAGAAAATTCTGGTGGTTTCTCAAATTTCAAGCACCTCTCTTGCTATAGAAGATGATGACATATAGACAGATATGGTAATGGCTTTAAATCACTGGTGTGCAGTATAAATTAAATAACTTCCAACTTGCAGCCTTAATGCCAGCACTCATACTAGTGCCAATATCTGAGCAAACCTTGGGCATGTTGTTGTTTCAAAACTTTACAGTGTAACCCAATAAAGTTCGGTATGGTGGCAGGTGTTTTGCCAATCAATTGCAAATTTTAAAAACTGTCAGTTTGGAAATTCAAAGTCACTTTTATGCTGAGGAAGAGGCTGAACATAGAGGGATATCAGCTACATACAGTGCACCTCTAGAGGAATATTTGCTCTATCATCAGAGAGGTTGGGGACGTGGTATTTGATTGGCCCATTGTGTAGACGGCTGCTCCCAGTTGTAGCCAGAAGGTCACTCGTTCCTGTCGTGGCAGCAACCCAACAACCCGCTGGTGGTCTCCAGAAAGATGTTCTCAACAGGGGAGAAATACTGCTGACCTGGGTGATAAAATGAACAATATAAAAAACTTAAGAATGCTGCCAACACAGCAGAGGCACAGTTGAAAGATTTAGGGGGAGCCTTGCCCTTCCTTCTGATATAGGTCACTGAGGTGGTCAGAAAGCCCTGCAGTGCTGGGGTGCCAGATGGAGGAAATTTACCCTGAGGTTGGGTGATTTCTCAATATTGTGTTGCTGTCCTCAATGTTGCAGGGACGTTCAGGAAATCATCTATCTATAGAGTAACAGATGGAGGTTGGTGTTTCCCATATTTTTGAAAAACAGGACTGTGGGTGTTCTCCAAGTCCTTAAAGAAGACACTGGAAGACTGTCAAACCTTAGATTCAAGAAGAAGAGCAATTAATATTTTGTTGTGGTGGTTGAATTTTGAACCAGCTATTTACCTCTGCAAGGGCTCTGCAGGGTTTATGGGAGTTTGTACTTTGAATCATGTGGGTGGGCCTTCAAAAAGACTTATGACCACCAGGTTTGAGTATCGACAATCAATACGTAAGGTAAGGACTGAAATAACTCTGTAGCAAGTAGTTTTGAAAGTTCTCCAGTGAAATTGAACCTGCCTTCGATCCTGTTTGCACTCAGATTGAAAAAAAAACTTTTCATGTGGTTTTACTCAAGACATCCTGGGTGTCTTAAAGGGAGCTACAGTAAGAATACAAGTGTTTTTGTTATTGTCATTAGTTGTTCTTGGTGGTCAAATGGCTGACACGATTTCCCTAAGTCAAGTTTATGTTTGCATTCAGAAGAGTCAGTTGATTTTTTTCAGTAATCTTGATCAAGATATCCCCCTCTGGAGGTGTTCCAGTATGTCAAACTGAACCGTCTTCACAATCAAATGGAGCCAGCTGAGTTGGTTTTGGGCATCTGACCAAGACACCTACTGGAAGCCTCTCTATGGAGGCTCTCCAGCTGGATGTGCTAGAGTCCCTCTGTAGAGAAGCTTCAAGATGCCTACTGGAAGCCTCACTATGGAAGCTCTCGAGTACATCCAACCGGGAATGCACCCTGGGGCAGACTGAGAACATGCTGGAGGGATTATATATCCCACCTGGCTTGTGAGAGCCTCAGGATCCTTCAGTAGGAGCTAGAGGACAGGGCTGGGGGGAAACGATGTTTTGGCATCGCTGTGACGAAAGGAGGATAAGCAGCATAAGTGGCAGTAATTAGACCGGCAGATGGAATGGATATCACAAACCTCTGGGAAGCTATAGTTGCTCTAGACTATTAATCTACATTTTATCTCCAAAGGATCTCTGTATAATACCAATATTTATTCATGCTGAATGTAAGGATTATGTGAGTTTACATCATATTTAGAGGGTGGACCCCCAAGATCAAAAGACAACTGTCTTTGTTTGATGAAACCTTACTTTTCTTAGCCATATACCATTTGAAAAGCCAAAGCTAAATGAAACAGTAAGTTTTCAGAGTTGGACAAAGATCTTAGAAAGTAAAAGTTAAAACTTCAATTGTTTGGTTGAATTGCAGGGAGTTTTTTCTCATTGCGTGCTGCGACACTCAAACAATACCGCTGACATGGCGCCATGTCTGCTGCAGTCGAGCGATATGTCCATCACAGATTTTGAGTGACATGTCAATTTAAAACTAATGTGCTGTGATAGGCTGTATGCAGAGGTGCTTGCTCACTCATATTTATCATCTTAATAATGGTTTCTAAAAGTTGCTATAAGTATGTGACAAGATGATTGTGTTGGCTGACAATTTCTCATATACATCAAGCCAAAAAAAAAAAAACTTTTCTTCCTACTTGATGACACAAAACATCCAATCTATTAATATGAAAAGACTTTCGTCCAGAATTCTCTGTGTTTTTCTCAAGCTTTAACATGTGTTTTCCGTAGATGTAGCAGTTTACCCAGACTGCTTTTTTTTTCATGCTCCCTTTCGACATCATGGTCCTCCACAGTCAAATTCACTCAGAATAATTTACTCTCATCGCTGCCGCTTTCTCTAAATTACCATCTTTTAAAGTCCTTCAAGAGTCTCGACTCCCCCTCTACCTTTCCTCCGCTGCTTTGTTTTCTGTCAAAGCTTTTGTTTCACTTGTCTCTCACCCGCTTCTTCTCTTCTACCCTCACATCTCTCTGAAGACCCTTTTAGATAACAGGCTTCCACACGTTGTTGGATATTCCTCATCAGCATGTCTCAATTCTTCTCTGATGTCTGTTTGTGTAGTGCAGAGACACTAGAGAAGCTGAGCCTCTTAGTGTATCTTCAGGGAATCTAAATATCAGACTCCTTCTCTGCGTCCCCAGTTACAGGATACCACACTATCTGCTTTCATGTGTCTACTTGATTTATTACCGAGTCTTTTCACGGGCTCGGGATGAAAGCAAACAACTGTGGAGCTGTACCAGCCCCATGACGTTTTGTCTTTTTAATAAAGTTGTCTTGTGCAGATGAAACACACACCGTAGGTTCAGCGGTAAAGCCTGTATGCAGAATATTAGCATATTATATATCTGATGAGCTCTATCATGGGCACCTTTCTCTGTTCGGCCATCTTTCTTTTCCTCTTCCTTCACTTCGCCTGCGGGTTGGAGAACCTGGACTACTAATGCTGAGGTTTTTACATCATGCATAATAAGTGAGTAAATAAATGAAATTACAAAGAGGTTTGCAGGATGCTGTCAAAGGAGAGAGTCTAGATGAACATGTTTTTTTTTTTGGGTTTTTTTGCCTTTCATTGAATAGATGATTAATGAACCGCTCAAAATCACCTGTTTCCCAGTTGAACCTTGCCATCGTAATTTATTTATTATATTTATTTTCCAAGCTATAAAAAAAAATCTAATGATCTAATAATTGCTGAATTCTCATTCTAAAACAATGTGAAGAGTGGGTTATTTTTATTTTATTCTTTTTTATCTTTGAGTAACTGACACCAACTTACTTACTCACACTCCCATGATCCGGATCCTTAAGTGTGAGGTGGTTCTCATATTATCATCTGACATTCCAGTCAAATCAAACATGTTTATTGGCAAATTTTTAGTCTTGGCTCTGTTTTAAATAATGTAATGATGTGAACATTGTCAGAATCAGAATCAGAAAAACTTTATTTGGCCCTGAGGGGCAGTTTAGGTAACACAGAGAAGCTGTTTTCATGAAATAATAGAATATATAAATAAAACAAACCTGGTTGCCAGTAACTAAAGTCTTTAATTGTGTGGTCATCTGTCAGTCCTTCAGCAATAAGTCATTAATCCATGCAACTGATGGAATACATATTTATAGAAATATTAGGCTGAACTATGATTAAGCCCTGGAGCAAGTTTGAGTTTCCACAAATTAGACGATAACCTTATTTTAATTGTAATGATTAAGTTACCTGGTGTCGCATTACCATAGACTGTATGCATATCTGGCTCTTTGACCAGGAAAAGAAGAATCATTTTTGAGAACAATAAGGTTCAGCTGCAATACATGTTGGTTTTGTGCTTTCCACTTGTTTTCAGGTATGCCAAAACAAAGCCTTAAATTCACCAACAAGATATCATCCAGCGTAATCCAACAGCGAGACAGAGACACTATTTGCATGACAGGCGCAAATTGGCCACAGAGCTAAAAAACAAAACTACTTTTTCTCTGTACATAACAATGAGTCATTCTCCTCTCCATAGTTTTAGGATTTAATATTCTGTCATTTACAAAACTGTGTTTGTGAGGTATGAAATTTGACATTATTTTTCAATATGATTTTAAAATAACAGTGTCTACTTTTGCTGACTTGGTGTCAGCAAGTATTATCGGCCAACACAATAGTGGACCATTAAATGGAAGTATTTATTCATCCTTGCAGGGATGTTAGAATAAATATTTCATACTGTAGACTCAACGCTTCTAATGGGAAATGTAAATGTGACAGTAACCCATGCCTTTGGTTCTAACTGCTGTCGACCTTTGGAGTGCAGCGTGTGTAAAGCTAGATTGCAAGATATTTCTCTGTTTTTCATCCATACTGTATAATGCCAGGACTGATGCATAACTGCAGCCTGTGATTCACTTTATTAATGAAGTGCTGGCAGGTATGCCCAACACACACACTGCTTCAATGGCTCAGCCAGCTTTAATGGCTATAATAACTCTTTCGCTAAGTATCAGAGGTCTATGCAATGTCATCAGACCCCCCCACCCCTTCCCACGAACACACACACATTCACGTTCTCTCCCCCTACCACCACTGGGTTCTCTCGAAATTTGCCAAATGCTTCTCTATGGCTTGCAAATTAGCTTTGACCTTGTGAAGCTAAAGGTGGAATCATGCACAAGGGTTTCTTTGGTGTTTAAAATATTTACTATTCACTTCCCATAATCAGCATTCGTGTGGCCAACCCCAGCCCCTGTAGCCTGGTATTGCCGCAGAAAAAGGGCCCACTGCAGAGAACACAGCAATTATTCATGCCGAGTGTCTCTGCCTGTGAAGAGGACAGGAAAAGTAAAATAATACCGATCCATCCCCTTGCAGAGTAAAAGTTCTCTTTTCTTTTGTCCATTCGTTTTTCCCTGAGAGCAACAGAGGATAGAGGGGAAGGGATGCACCAGCAACCTTGAGACTCTTGATCAAAGTGTAAACCATAACATGGAAAATATTGCCAAATTGTCTGAGGT
>JAOWBC010000182.1:15160994-15171592 GCA_028566105.1 Hypoplectrus providencianus
TAATAATAATAATAATAATAATAATAATAATAATAATAATAAATAAATACCTGCGTGTAAAATCGCTTTCTTTACAAAACTTCTGTAACAGGCATTTTTGTACAGACTTTTTTGAAGAAACTATAGACACAATGTGCTATATTGGTTATCCATTTTTTCCAAGTATTTCCATTAAAACACATATCGTTAGCCTCATAGCATAATTGCCTAAGTCATTTTTTGGCTAAATTGAGATTTTTGCTTAACTTTACTCTCCTATTACCTAATAGGTAGAAAGACAGGGTGATGCAGAAGAAATAAGAGGCAGTTATGCTATGCGGCTAACGATATGACAGGTTCTCCTGGTATTCTGATGTTTGTTGTAAATCACAAGTCACATGCTTTTACTTGAATGGGAAGCCCAAAAAACAGAAGCGCTAACCTTACTTAGATATGTCTACTTGACAACGATGTAGTTACTTCCTTTATGGATTTCTTCTTCTTCTCAATCTGGAGTAAACCAAAAGCATAATGCACTCATGTCTGCCCCCATAACTACATTGCAGACACTACAGCCTTGTAAATAATCAACATGATTGTCAGATAAAGAACATTTTGAAAGGTTTTGATGTGCGCCCTGTGTAGCATTCATGTAGTCAGTAGATTTCAAAGCTTGTCATTAGACTTAGGACATTAGATATATTGGCCTTATGGTGATTATGTACTAGGGAAGGTCAGTTGCCTCTAAAACAATCAAGATTTTACCTACACTGACAGTATACATTAATTGTACAGTAAATAATTCTGCTATTTCAGGATACCTTTGACCACAAAAAACTGAATATTATTTATAGTTAGCCTAAGTATGGGTAGGAGAAAAGAAAGAGAAAAGGCTTTCCTTTGTTAATTATATCATTTTAAATTAAAATAAAATTAACCGTGGCAGAGAAAACAAACAAGCCATGCACTTGGATTAGAAAATAATACTTTAATATTCACCCATTTTGCATGAATCAAAAGACATTTGTTGAAAGTTGTAATTTTATATATGTCTGTTTCTTTTTCAGTTTAGTTAATATATTACTAACACCTCCACTGTCATCTAAGCAATAATTCTGCACTCTATCTTTTACAATCATGGCTTCTGGTACGGAGGTCAGGTGTGTCTAAAGCTGGGTTGGGTTGCAGATCTGAATGCAATATTTGAAGTAAACAAAGTTGCAGTTCAAATAACTCCCAGGAGTATGAGATGAGATATGTACAAAAACAGTCACAATTTAACAGCGTAACTATGTGGATTTTCACATATGGAATGAAGTTAACTGGAGTGAAATGCAAAAGTGTAATTTGCACAGACATTTCCACAAAAGTACTCACAGTTGCCATTTTTCCATTAACTGCAGAACCACTGGGATTATTTGTCATTAATGCATACTTTTTCAGAGAACATGAAATATGTAAAAACTCTTTTTGGCAGAAATCCTCATCCCTCAGCAACAAATATTAAAAAACAAAAGCAGATTGAGCCTTGTGCTTTTTATTAACAAAAACAGGTTAATTGTTGCCTGAAGGCAAGCGCGTTGATGTGGCAGCAAATTCCACAGTAAACAATGTTTTAATCAATGTGGATTGTAAGCCACAGGGCTCACCTTGAGACTGACAATATTTATCAAAATGCCAGTTTTAATTAACAGCCCACACATTTTTTTTTCTATTTATAAGTCTATGTGAATCAAACTAACATTTAATTTGAACTATGTTTTGGTCTGGCAATGACTCATTGAAATTTGTGTGGAAAATATAGTAGTTTGTGGATCTGAATTTTGAATAACTTGCAAATGGCAATAAAAAACAGATACTAAATTGAATAAAATGAATGAATTGAATGAATATACAACTTTAGACTCCCCTGGATGGAAATCTGATTTCAAAGTCTCTCAGCTCATGTAATGCAATTATCAATTAAAGCCAATTTCTTAACCTAAAAGCCCAGTCTCTGATCAAACCATTTCATTTGAACAGTTGTTCTGATCTGCTTACAATCATGTTACAGACTGGAACTTGGGAAGTAAAAATCATAACTTGTGACTGTACATCGATGTAACCCAAATAATTAAGAGTAAGTCTGAAATACCAATAATTATTTCCAAGTGAGATTGCAGTTAACAGGTCGTTAATAACATTTAAACACAAACTGCATACAGTGTGTAAAAAACATCAAAATCAACCTCTGACAATATAATCTCTTCATACAGTACAGGAAAAATGTGTTTTAATGTTATCACTGTTTGTTACTTCCATGCATCCATCCATAACCTGGCTTCATATGTGTAACAACAGTAATCTTAATGTGATTTACTTGTGCATAAATGTTTCCCTAGTTATATTTACTCCAGAATTGTTTTCAGGGTATTAGGTTTCAGTATGTTCTCCACGAAATTCCCAATTCTTACTGCTCCATTTTCTACATTCTTCATGTAGTTTTTTTTTTAATTGCAATCATTATTGGTAAGAGTAGTTAAAAAACACTGGGGGAAAACCTTAATTGCATTTAAAAACCAATTAAAACAAAATCAATTCAAGTAACTGTTAAAAATGTTGACTCCCCCCTCTCTGTTTCACATCATAAACCTTAATCTAAACACATTTCCCACTGGATACTAAAGAATAATATTTTTCATAAGGCTAGGTAATAAGATGTATCATCAGTCGTACCAATTGACAAAGTACACATTCAGAGATGATCAGGGAAAGATGATCACAAATTCCTTCTGCTCTTAAATCAGAGTCAAAATCAGGTATCACAGTTCTTATTTGAAAAAAATTAGTGAGTTTCACCATCACTTGTTAAGTATCCATACAAAGAACCAAACTTAGTTCAACAAGTAGAAACCAACTGGTAATTTGTAAAATGGACATACATTTAGATTAATGAGTAACAGGACTTCTGTTGGAGTTAATTATTTTTTGTTTTCCTGTTAACAAATTTTGGGATTTATTTGTGATTTCAGTGAATTCACCCAACTTGACAATATAAATACAGTTTTAAAAAGGATTCCTTCCTGTCTTGTATTGTTAACAGTTTGATGAGACTTCGAAATACCTATCTTAATGTATGTTCCATTTATTCTACTAGTTACCTGTTACAACACAATCCCAGTCAGTAAATTTGCCTGTGCAGCACCACACTTGACACTAGAGACGCCCTGCTTTGGACAGATCTCTGGCTTCTACGTCTCCCAAACATGACATCACCACTTCTGAGCCGTTACAACACCTTTTAAAGAAACCCTTAAGTTACGTTGAAAGAACAGTCAAGCTGTCCACTTCCTGTTGAGGTAACCCAAGAAGCCCCTCCAAGAGCCTGGCCCCAAGTCAGCCGAGTTGGATGTCGGCTCCTGGTGGAAGCATTGTGGTGAAACGGGGGTCCAGTTTGGGCACAAAGCCTTTAAAGTCCCTGGAGGCTTGAGTCCCAAACACATCTAGCAACTGTCGGTTCATCAGAGCAAACCTAGGAGAGGAGACAGAAAATAATCTCTGGACTATTAAATCATATAAAACTCTTAAACACCCAGGAAATTAAACGCCCGAATGTCCGAACTGTCAGATTATCAAAAAGGCAAACATGATTTTATATTACACCAGACAGAGTCCAGCAAAAAAAAATCATGCATTTGTGTTTCTTTTTAAAGCACTTAAAAAAAAACAAATTGGACATTCTTTATGTATTTTATTTTATGGACAGGCACAGTCCAACTATTGACATACTAACAATTTATCTAAAAAGACTGAATTTGTTGTCTAATGATGTTTTAACAATTTTAATTCCTACCGGCCCTTTGTTAAACGCAGCAGGAACTTCCAGTATGTCGGCCTGAGGTTCTGCACTTCCATCACTGCCTGTGTAACAGGAACAAATGATAAATTATATATTTACTCTGCACAAAAAAATGTATGACATGCACATTAACTGGCGTGGGTGCGTTTGTGTCACTTACAGCTTGGAAACAGATAGCAGTGGAGATGGCATATATGACCGTGTCTGCATGGGGAAAGTAAGGGAACCGTCCGGCCTCAATGCCCTTGAAGTACATGGTCTAATGGAAAAATAATATTACACATTCTGTTAATGATGAGCAGCCCAGGACATCTACATTTCAGATAAACTGACATGTTTAGAACTTAAGTTAGTTGAAAAAGAGAAAATATGGCCTGCTGCCTGGATACAGATTTACAATCACCTGGTTACTACACTGTTAAGATCATCCACTTCATGTGTCAGAATTTTATTTTTTACTTATACATAGTTAGCTTATCATTGTTTGATGTTTCACTTTCCTACTAAATTCATGCTATTTTTTTTTTATACCTATATCATTCATCCTCGTAAACATGGGAGTCCATAATGAGGACTAGATACTACACTAGAAAATGCTCTGAGACTTCTGATAGGGAGGCAGTTCACTGACAGGTGAGGGTTAAAAATTGTGATAATGGGAAAGTCAATGTAAATATGCTAAATACCAGGCCTGAACACCACCACTGGATGATCGCTGCAAAAGTTCATGTAAATGCAATTCCAGATTTCCTCAGGAGCTTAATTTCTTGAGTGCCTGTTATCATACTTGTACAGCCCAGAAGATGTGTATTAATTAGGTATTTATCAGTCACCCCAATCATATTATTTTCTGCATATTAAGGTTTATTATTTGAGAAGTCAATTGTGTTTTTTTGTTAAATTGTATTTGCTTTCCTTTAGATTAATGTTGGCCTGTATATCTTAACATAGAAACATTCGTTTTCATGTGTGATCAGTATTCCTGTTTTTTCCAAGCATTTACCTCCACTAGTTTAGAGAAGAGATACATGGATATCGTCGTGCTTTTGTAGAAGAACATCGAGATACCAGCCAGGAAGCCTTAAAGACAGAAAGAGAAAGAGACAATTGTGAAGCACATTAAAATCAGCTGAGAAAATCTGAGTGAATGGCTGCACAAGAATTTTGACAATCCTGCCTCACCAGCTATTAGTGCATGGAGTTCATCATCGATGTTACGCAGCCAGCGCAGCAAGCAGCTTGTTCCCTGAGTGAAAGAAAAATATGTTTCAAACATAAACAATACAACACCCATATGGCAACACTAGAGATGCTAAGTTAGGACAAGATGTTTGATAAGAAAACATGCCATAACAATATACAGAATATGTTAGGACAAATTTGAATCGGACTATATTGCTATGAAAAATTAGATCACGTGAAACCAAAAGGAAAAAGCACTAAACAACACACTACACATTTTGAAGTTCAAAGGGATAAGGGGTTACTGTTAAGACAACTGTTTGTGAATATTTTCCCCAAGAATAGTGCAACAAGAAGAAAAACAGGATAAAATGTACCTTGTAGATGCTGACGAAAGATCCTAGAAACGCCCCTAGCTGGAAGTTCTCCTTGTTGTAGAAGAGCGACGGGAGCCGAGAAGGTTTAGTAAACAGGTGCCTGAACGCTGAAGGCACTTTAAGACAACACTGAATCAGGTACCCAACACTGAACATCCGGACAAAACCCTGGACAGTGACAGAGAAAATATGAATATTACATTATAATTATATGAATAATATATATATATATTTTTTTTTTAAATACATCCACCATCTCACAAAATCGTCTTACTTTCACACAGTAGGAAATGCAGTTGTCTTGGTAGTGTTTACAACATCTGTGTCTTGGACCCATTTTGCATCTGGATTATTAAAAAGAAAAAAAGTGAGTACTGGGCACTCTGTAGAAGCTGCATCAGAGTAAAGCTGTGTTCTCTCACATTGATTCTAGCAGCTCCCTGGTGTAGGCGAGCAGAGTTTTCCTCCTGGAGCCGGGCCCTTCTGCTGACACTTGTGAGTCCTCGGCCTCCGTAGCAGCTGTCCTATCAGGGGGCCTTGAGGAGATCTGTTCTGCTGAGACGGACTGGGTTGGAAGCTCTTCTTTACCGACGATGAACCTGTGACAGAAAAGGTACAATAGTACTGTGAGCTTTACCAAAACACTACTCGTCATTCTAAATCGAGGTGGAATGAGAGACAACTTACTTTAGTGCAGAAAATGCAAAACCTTTCAGATCATCTTTACTCCTACAGGGTCAAAAACAACATTTAACTTCATATAACAAAGCTCAGTTTAACATAACTTCTACACAATGTTCAAGTTTTTTTGCCATCAAAGTGTGATCATTTGCTAATCATAGTGACATTGATTCAATTGAAAACTGTACAAAAATAAAATATATTGTGTTATGTTAAACACAAGTTTAACTTTAGTTTTTTAAACAATTTGCGATTTGAAGTGATCACCAACTTTTTCCAGTCTGCGTTGCAATTCATGAAAAATATTTTTCACATTTTAAATGAGGAATCTGACCTGAAGAAGAACATGTAGAGTGATGCGGTTATGCAGAACAAGAGCACCTAAAGGAGAACCAATATAATTATGGGCATACATTAAATTTTAAAGGAACACATATTAATATTAAGTTACTTCATATTCTTCACATGCATATTTAGCTATCATCATCCCTTGAAACAGACAAATACATTTGTGATTTAATAATAGGTTAAGGAAAACTGAGACCACAACCCTAAGAGCTATAATTGAAATATTTAGCTTCCTTCAGCTCAGCAAATCCTCCCTGTCATCTTACCTCTCCATGTTTGATGGGCTTGACGATGCCTCGTGTCACTGCCATACGGAACAAAGTCTCAGTGGCCTGAAAACAAGATCACACTGTCACATATACAAGACATGGGAGAGGAAGCTATCTCACTTTGCACAAGAAAAATAATATTTAAATAAACAGAGCGGCTCTTACAAGATTCGTCATGTATATTGTCAGCAGGCCTCTCCTGGTGGAGGAAAAAAAGGGGACATACATTCTCAGTAAAGAGTCAAAAATTACATGGCCTTGTCTGATACAGCAACTTAACCATGTAACTGTTGATTGGGTGCCATTTTTATGTAGTGTTGTGCGTGCAAATGTGCTTTAGTTTAAAACATGAAAATACTTTTAAAGAACAGGAAAAGCACAAGAAGACAGAAAGGTATCTCACCTGCTCTTGCGCTCCAGGAGGATGGCAATGTAGGACGCAGGCAGTGCCGAGCCAAACCCGGCCGACCAGGAGTAGAATCCTCCCAACAGTTTCCTAAAGTTAGAAATACTTATTTAACTGTGTTTTACCTTTAACATAAAGGTGGACTCGGCATGCTATCAGCCCAGATTTTCTTTAAAGAAGCAATCTTTCTGAAAGAATTTTTCTTTTTGTGATTTAATTAAAGGGTAAATGTTATCTAAACACTTACATAGACTGACCGAAGCTATACTCTTCAAGTCATTTTAAAATATGTGGAGCACCTTTAAAGCACAGTTCATCCCAAAAATATGTATTTTATTTGTAGTCATATTTATCAATCAAGACTGTTTTGATGTGCAGTTTTCTAGCTTCTCTCTAGTATTCCACATTATTATTGGTGCACAAAATGCCAAAAACTACATTTGATAACAGCAGTGCCTCTCCAAAAATCCATGACACAGTTATTCAAGATAATCTTCAGACCTTGTTATCAGGAGTTTCAACATGAGATTGCTCACAAAAATGCCTGGAGATTACCTTGAGAAACCGGGTCATGGCTTCTTGAGAGAGGCACTGTTGCGGAGTACTTTTTTGAAGCACACCAAAACAATCAAGATCTAGAGCACTGCTGGTAAGAGAAAAAAAAAGTTTTATTCTGGACTGAACTACTCCCTTAAATATACACACTTCAAAGTTAAGAATATGTTGTTGAAATGTTAAGTAAACATAACTTCTGTTTGTTTTGTGCTTCTGCAACAGATCCCTTTCCCCTCTTAATTAAGGCTTGTATTATTTTTTTGCAAAAAAAAAAACAACAACATCTAAGCAGCTCTGAGAACCCTGAGACAAAAACAGAAAAAGATTCAGCACTTTTGTGATCTCTGTGACATTTGTTGAATCTCCTAACCTGAGAATGCAGAAGAAAACAATGTAGAGCCCTCCATTGGCAGTGAGGAAAGAGGTAGACCAAAAAATCTCTGGGAGAAGCTTTTTCAAATAGTAATCCTTCTTCCTTCTCCTTAGGATTGCTGCTATCTGCAAAACAGAGAAATATATGGCCTCTTACAGCATACATATAGCATTGTTATAGCTGGTAGAAAAGACTAGGATTAAGATACTATATCGTTTATTTTTCGGGACAAACAGAACAAGATGCGGGAAAACTGGAAACGTTATTCGGGACTGTCTGATCACTCGACCTTTGGTTGTTAAATCATTGCATGAGAGCTGAAAAATATTTTCCTGATGAAGATGATAATGGTTTGAACAGTAAAAAGATTCCAGTGCCCCAAAGACCGGTCACACGAGTTTTCTGAGGAATTTATCGGAGGGAGGCACAATAACTTATTTTATGTTTTACAGTTGACTACAGTTACTTAGCCAGTTATTACTGAGTTTATCATGTTGTGTAATTAAATGACAGCGTAACGTGAGCAATGTTTTGCACCTTTTAGCCAGTTTTTACACGTGAGAGAACTTGAACTTTGTCCCCAAAAATCAGATAACGAGCTAATCTTTACGTTTTCCCAGAAAAAAGTTGGCCGTACTTGATTTAACTGTTAGCTAGCTAACTTTAGCCACAATAGTCTCCAAGTAAAAGCATTGCATGTCAAACAGCAACAACTCACCAGGTAAAGAGGGGCGTATATTTTGAAGGAGACCTCCAAAGCACCCCTGGTTACATCCACGGCAGACCGCACACACGACGGGTCCCAGGTATGACCGATCTCATAGCAGTTGTGTGATAATTTGCTGAGAGCGGCCATGTCTGTACACTGACAACCAACAGCAGGAAGACGGCAACCAGGCAGCGTGCGCGTTCACTGTGTGGGGAGCGCGGTCACGCAAAAGAGCCGCGAACGTGCACGGTGCTGTCACGACTCAAGAATGAATTGTAAGAATCTCTAGTTTGTTGATTGGGAGCCCTAGAAAAAGGTTGGAGAAAAACCGGTCTCAAGCAAACCTTTTATTCTGGTCACATGTAGTAAAAACAGCACTGGGCTCAAAGTGGCAAAGCTCCGGAAGGATCTCCGTAAGAATGAGCACCATCTATAGGAATGATGTACATTTATCTTCCTGGGCTCTGTCCTGTACAGAGGAGGTTGGACTCGCACGTTATCCGTATTCTACTTGGCCTTGTTATGTTGACATGAGCAGGCCAACCACTGTCTCATGTCTCTGTTTGAGAATGCATGAAACAAAGTGATTGTGTTGTCTGGACGCTGTGTGCCAGATATGAGAATCATGCTAACTCTGTGACCTTGCTGCTGTTTAATTCTGTATAAGTCACTCGGCAGGCCTGATTAAATGCTAAATGTACTGATCAAGTATGAGATGAAGGGCTATTTTGCTATCATAACATTTTAATTCTTTTATAAAACTTGAAAGAAAACATCCAACATACACATTTGGTTTATTATTTTTTTCTACAGTTATTCTTTTTGCATCTAAAGTTCCCCTCAATTTATCATTAGATAGTGCCTAATTTGCATATTTCAACATTTGCATAATTAAAGTAAAATTTCAGAAATTTTATAATACAATAATTAATTATTGGCTACACAAAACACTTGGGAAGTGTACTAAAACTAAACTGGGGGAACTGTGATATGATGACATATATAAAGTGTCTTACTTTGAATTTAATGAATAAACATGAAAACTAAATGTGAGATTAAGAGATGTCGAGGGTAGGTAAGAGAGGTTTGCTCTTTCTGCGGTCATACAAAGCTTCACAGGTTCAGTTCTCCACCTGCTCACTGTACGTAAATCTGCCCAAATCTGCAACTAAATACCTAAATCTGGAATCAGATTAGGTTAAATCTGACACAAGATGTTAACCATCGCTGGTCCTGTTTGTGCTTTAGTGTGTTTGGCTGTTATAGCCTGCCTACACATTAAATGGGGCATTCTTGTTTTGTTTGTGAGCCTGTAACATAAAGTAACAGCAGACAAACTAAAGAGACACAAAACCTAGAATGACTTTGGGATCTGACTGGAAATCATTATTTTAATGAAATGTAGCTGTAATAAATGAATAAATAAGTCAGCAAGCGTCAAATTTAATTTCCAGGGCTTTCCATCCCACAGACAAGTGATGGACTGGAGCCTGACTGAGAATAAATTAAAGAACAGGTGATCCAGTGGAACAATGTGTTCTTTCAAGGGCACAACGGGGCTACAATGGGGGAGAAAAAGTACACAATCAACTCCTTGACCTTGGTGCCCTGCAAGATCATAAGAGGATGATAACAATATGAGACTACAGGGCACCTTTTTCAGACTTTAAGCTTTAAGGACGTAACTTTCCTGCAAAACAACAATGCACTTGAGGTTGAGGTGCAGATTGTACTCAGAGATTTGTGGGGATTATCAGAAAGAGGAAGCTTCAGGATCACAGTGACCCAAAGAAAGGCAGGTAACAAGACCAGCGTGAGCAGAATAATGGATTCAATGTTTGTGTATTATTGATATGTGCAGCATTTATGATGTAGAGGCAG
>JAOWBC010000182.1:15213608-15223679 GCA_028566105.1 Hypoplectrus providencianus
CTTGACATGACATATAAAGAATGTGATTAACCGACATCATGTTGATAACATATACCTGTTTGTTTGTCCTTGATACTAACTAGCTTGGTGTTTGCAAATACTTTTATCAGCTAATGCCAACCAAGGCCACCACCATGCTGCTTTGGCCAAAATGAACGCTGTCATAATACATGAGCTTGTATCATGGCTCATGGTAGGTGGTGATGTAATTTGTCAAGCCAACAAGCTAGTATTTCCACTTGTATTGTATTTTGCTTGTTATTATGTTATAAATCTAGCAAGTTTTGTTTTTCTTTCTTTTTGGTTGCACAAGCTTTGGGACTCTGTGTTATGCTGGGTGCAGATTGTTTGCTCCATTTCTACGCTAATATTAATTATTATTAGCCAACAAAGATGGGGAATGGGTCTTAGATTTTTAAATTGAATTACAACCTGTTCAAATATTGTCATTACAAAGCAATTAATAATGTAAACTGATTCACACAACGCTATGAAAACGATTTCAGTTGAATTTGAATTGTTAAGTGTAATGAGGTTGAAATGTGTATAAAGACACTGTTACAGTCCAAATCAACAATAATATCTAATAATTGTTCATAGGGAAAACAGACATTTTGAGCTGGTTAAAGTTTTATTAATAAGGCAAAATAAACTATCTTTATCTTACTGTAACACCATGTTGTCCTCAAAAGTGAGTTACTGTGTTGAAAATTGTTGCTTTAAGGTTTTTTGATTAAATTCCTTTCCTTTTGTTTCTCTTCCAGTCGAGTGATTCTTCCTATCTCTGTGGAAGAGGTAAGTTTATATTTCACTGTCTTTTAGTGTGCGTGAGTTTACTTGAGCTCTCTACATAGTGAGGACCGGAACAAGTTCTCAACCACGGGAGTGAGGACCTTTTGGAAAGTCAGAACATTTCGGCCAGTCCCACTTTCAAAGTCCTGTTTGAGGGAAAAGACTTGGTTGTAGGGTTATAGTTAGTTTTAGGTTAGGGTTAGGGTACAGTTCAAGGTTAGACATTAAGCCTGGATGGTCCTCACAAAGATATATGTTCAGGGGTTATGTGTGTGTGTGTGTGTGTGTGTGTGTGTGTGTGTGTGTGTGTGTGTGTGTGTGTGTGTGTGTGTGTGTGTGTGTTAGCTAAAAGGCTCAAGGCTCAGCTTTTGTTATCTGATTCTGTGGTTGTCTGTATTCACAAAAGTGAACCACAAGTGTCTTTCATCCCTGAAACTGCTCTTTTATGAGTTGCCTTTTGATTAAATATGTGTTTGTATGTATATTTTAACACACACATAAGACCTTTTATATTTCCAAAAGTGATATGCAGCAGAGATCACCCTGGGGTGGGATGTTCAATCAGATAGAGCACCGTACCAACACGGTCAGCAAAGGTTTTCACTGTCCTTGTCCTCTTTTCTCTCTGTGTCCCTTGCTATCCTCATTTCCATTGCAGTTTGATCTTCTATTCAGGCCTGCATCTTAAATGAGTCACCTGAAACTACTTCCCTGACTTACTCTGCAGCCCCTCCCCCCTCTTCCTGTTGCCCTCATATTTATGCAATGACATGAGCCTAATCTACTTGTGGTGGACATTTGACTTGTGCTGTTCATTAATGCTAAATAAATACTGACTAATGTACGCACTTAATCTGCTCTTACACACAATAAATAGCTTCAAGTAGAGCAAAGCAGCAGCGAGCGCTCAGACACAATAACCGGTTTGCGGCCGAGACAGCAGCTGCCCCTAATGCATTGTGCCACGTCATCGCCACATGAGCCACAGGACTTCAAGAAACCAAATCTGAGAAATTATTTGTGACTGCTCGGATCAAGGCTGCTTATGCTGAAAAAAAATATTTTAAGTCAAAACCACAAAGCGATCCCCCTGATTTATTTCCTTTTGCATTTCCTCTGAGGCTTTAGATCCTCACATGTTGCTTATCATCAACTGTCTGTGCTTGTAGCTTTTATCTTAATCATATCTCTACATAATGAGGCAGGTTTCCTCTAGAGCAGGAGGCCCGGTAATTGCATGACAGCCAGCAAGCTATGTGACTATTAGACGCTGGAAACATACTAAAAAGATAATTATTTGACTAAAAATATGAGCCACAAAGCCTGGATATGGTTGAGTAATGTCCTCTGTCTTTTGAACCATGTGTGCCCTCTCTGCCCTTGAATCATGTCCCTCCAGAGATTCATTTTTCTGTTTTTCTCTTTATATTTAAACTCTCTGAAACAGCAATCTTTGGTTATTTGCCAGCAAATCAAACGCAGGGTGTTGTGATTTAATCTATCACCAATTTGATTTCCTTTATTCTATTGTTTTCACAAAATAAATTTGATTCTTGCGGTTGTATATCCACGGGGGATGACTACAAATGAATATCTTTGAACAATGGTTTTGTTTCAGGGAGAACATGTTGAATAAGGCTCTTCCAGCTGTTGAAACCCCTGGAGAGGACACTGAATTGAATTTCCTTCCTCCCAGGAGCGGATTTTTACCCTTAGTGTTTTATTTTTGTGAAAGAAGGAAGTTCTGGTACAACAGAACATGGACTCACCCCACAAGGCAAGGTTGAATTATATTTGTCCAACCCTGTTACCCAGGAGGCTTTGCTGTTCCTGCATCCCATTTATTTATTCGGCAGCTGCTGTATCTGCGGCTGACTTAGGGGAACAGTCTCCCTGTTGCTCATCCCATCTAGTAATTCAATCCAGAGACAATCATAGTCACAGTTATTACTGTGATCTGAGTGTGCAAATGATTACTAAACAATTTGAATACATTCAGGTTTTTGAAACTAAAGTATATGACTCTGCACAATAACTTACGTCTTACATAACTTTTTTATATTTAAGCCTCTATTTTAGCTGTTTCTTTCCTCTTTTTCTCTCTCTTTTGTCTTAATGATCTCTAAATTTCCTCCTGTAATGTTCCTGCTGTTAATGTTCCTTTGGTGTCTTATGTAAAGTATTTTTAATTACCTTGTTGCTGAAATGTACTATACAAATTAACTTACCTTGCCTATTTCATGTCCTTACGGGCACAATAAGTACAAATGGTATGACGGAAAATTGGAACAAGAAGTTTTAACTAAGGTCTCTAAATTAAAATTGCGTAATATATGACGTCTTGTTCTTTCCACAAATAAAGGTTGTAGTGATGTCGGAATCAGGGAACATGGTATAAAACAGCTCACCTATGTCTTTGTGGCTTTTATATGATTGATGTTATATCATTGATTTTAGATGCATAGCTGGCTTTGATTAGAAGAGTCAAAAGACAAAAATACTTTATATTTAAGACATTTGAAAGACCAAGATTCTGCTTATTGGTCTTTTCTCTTAAAAGTCCTGGGGCAGCTAAAACCATCGCTGGAAAAGTGTGAACATCAGTCATTGTTGCTGTTGTTGGATCTGTTTAAGAATTCAGTCCCACTATTCAAGATAAACCAAATTCATTATAGACAACAACTTTTCACACATCATTACATCCACAGGACAGAGTTGTTCCCATCGTAATTTGCTTGGGATTTTACTTTGTGCAATAACTGCACTTCTAACTTGTATTGTAACTGTTGTTGCTATTTATATTCTAAATCAGAAACTCTGATTTACTTTTTTTCATTTTTTTTTTATTGCTCATGCTCTGTTTTTTAGTAATTGAATATGTACTGAGACTATTTGTCAGACGTAGTTGTGACTCAAGTGCTAGAAAGAAAATTGTCCAAGAATTGTTGTGACATTGCTTGCATTTATTTGACATGGTTTATTAGATTTTAAAAGATACAAACTTATTGTGTGAAATCCAGGATTGTGGATTTTTTTTCATTGTGGCTTTATGTGAGTAAAAGGGTAAACTATTACCATAATCTCCCTCCTGTGAAAATGTTAGAATAACTCTGAATACATCGACTTCTTCCAGCGTTTTGAAGTCATAAGTGTGTGTGTGTCTATGTGTGTGTTTTGGTCCAGCTTTGTGCAGAGGTTATATGGTGGATTAGAGGTGATTAAGAAATGAAAGGAGACATTGTCCTGTGTTGAAACAGTTGCATTCATAGAACCAGGAACACAGAGGATAGGTGGAAGAAAGGATGATAGAAGGTGAAAGTGCGTAGTTTGTGAAAGAGGAAACAAACTGGCTGCAAAAACAAACAATTGATGGGTCAAGAAGACAAACAGGAGTGTTTGTGGGAGATTATAGGGATTCAGAGACAAGGAAAAGAGAAGGTAGAGGTCAGGAAGAGGATCAGAAAAAAGTAATCCACCACTGGAATAGATGAGCAGATGAAATAAATAAAATCTGTATGTGACAGTGAAAGCTCTGTCATCTACAGGATAATACATGTGAAGGGAAACAGCTTCTTATTTCTCCCTTGGCAAACATTTCTAACCTACCCTTTTTTTTTTTGTTTTTTAGTACCAGGTTGGCCAGCTGTACTCTGTGGCTGAGGCCAGTAAGAATGAGACGGGTGGAGGAGAGGGAGTGGAGGTGCTAAAAAATGAGCCCTACGAGAAAGATGGAGAGAAGGGACAGTACACACACAAAATCTACCATTTGCAGAGGTAAGCAGGTGCCCGACTGGCTTAAAAATTCACTCAGGACGACTACTTCATTTATCCTTCCCCCGAGGCCTCGTCTCTTGGCTGCTCTCCATTCATACATTACTCTGCTTTAGTCTGTTATCTCATCACCCAAACAAAACAAAACAAGACTTCTCTGTTGTTAACACCAAACAGTCTAGCAAGCTGAAGCTGCTTTTTACAGAATTGACCACATGGATATAGCATGCTGTATATCCATTTAACAAACGACGTGCCACTTTACTTCCTGTCCACCATAATGGATCACAATAGAGTGGTTTGTATCCATAATGTTAGCTACTTCATTTTACACAGTTACATTTATTCATATATTAGTCTCAGACAAAATTGCACAGCTGAAGTGAGAATTATGAGAAACCACAACTACAGAACATAAAAATAACATTTTATGTCTTCTTTTGTAAAACAAGCCGTGAGAAAAGTGACTAATCTGTTACAATAAATAAGTTAAATTTTACCGCATCAGCTAGCTAGCTAGCAAACTAGCACATTAGCTAACAGCAGCTGAACAATGATCTGCTTCTACTTAGAGTTAGCTTCTTTACTTTTCACAGCTAGGTTGGCATGTGGCACACTGTCTCTATACATGCATGCTGCTAACATGCTGTTGCAAAGCAGATATAATGATGACCATGTTTACCCTCATAGTTTAGCATGCTAGCTGTCTTCAACTGCTAATAATCTTTACGTTAAGCTAAGCTAAACTAGACTCATAACCATTTACACATGTGTTTAGCACTAAACACCTAATCTTTGAAGCAGCTTTGAACCAGTGTAACCTTATCTTTCCTGATTAAAATGTAGTTTTTAAATAATTAAGACTATTAGACTTAAGTTGGCCTCTTCTGTCTTCACTCCTCTGTCCTGCAGTAAAGTGCCGCCATTTGTCAGAATGTTGGCTCCAGCTTCAGCTCTCAACATCCACGAGAAAGCCTGGAACGCATACCCATACTGTCGCACAGGTAGCCAACAAACGCAAACACACATACACACTCATAAGCCCTGTACCAACACAAAAAATGCACACAGCATCATCTTTCAAAGCTCAGTGGAAAAGCAATCATGGTAAGTGGAAAGCTACATACATTTTTATGATACAGCTTTAGTGGAGGGCAACACTTAAAAAAAGCAATTGCTGTCAACACTGCTTGCAGCTGAATTTTCATTTTATATATTTTATTTTTAAGGAAAGGTTTGGCAACAAGAACAGGCACTCCATCAATCTATATTAAGAGGTCCCGTAATGATGTCCCACTGTCCAAACAACCCTTTAATCTGCTGAGCCTGGACTCATAGGATGTGATCTCAATCTGAAACCTCTCTATTTTCCTAGTCTTTGAAATGGCCAACATTTATTCTAAAGGCTGCACTTATACTCACTATAATAACAAATAACTCACATTTTGATATAATTGGCATTTAAGCTCTGTCCCACATTAAACAAAATTTTTAATGCACCGTAATGTGTGAATACAGTTGATGCAAATGACTTTGAGGACATATAGATGCTGATCTGATCTGTGAAAGGGATGTCGTGCTCCCATTCCCTTAGCTCTCTCTCTCTCTCTCTCTCTCCCCTCTCTGTCTCTGTCACCTTGAAGGAGTAGCTAAATTATTAACTGCATGTCCACCGAGAAGAGCCATCCAATCACTCGAGCCTTTCAGGCTGAGATCACACACACTCACACACCAGCAGCTGCCAGACAGCCATCTTTCATACGACCACACAAGAAAGTCTGAGTGTAGGTTCAGGCACAGCCTGAACCTACACTCAGTACTCAAATGTGACAAATATAGCCGAATAGTTCCCCTTGACCTCTTTTGTATTGTCCAGTTATTGCATTACATATGTCCCTTAACTGCATTATTTTTTTCTCTCTCACTTTTCTCCTGCTCTTCTTTTGTCTGGCTCTGCAGTTATCACTGTAAGTATTTTTATTCTTACTGTAACGTTTGAAGATTTCCTGTATGTTGACACAGAAACATTGATGCCTATTAGAGCGAGCAAATTAACCTGTAAGCTGAGAAAGAAATTTGATCCATTTCAGTGACAAGGCAGTAGAAGGGATAGTCAGACACCATTACTCTGCATGTGTGTGTGTGCTTGTGTGCGTGTGTGTGTGTGTGTGTGTGTAACAGACTTTCTAAGGTGTATTTACAACTGCTCACATTTTAATCTGTAGATTTTCTCTTCCCTCACCCTCTTTTTATTTCTCTTCCCTTTGCAGAACGAGTATATGAAAGAAAACTTCCTGATCAAGATTGAGACATGGCACAAACCTGACACGGGACACCTTGAAAATGTAATTAATAATTGCTGTGATGAGCTGAGGGGCTCCACTAATTACCGGAGAAATGTGACGCACTTTTTTGCGCCATATTGTATGATGATATATTATATATTAAAAAAAAATGCTACCCTGAGGTTTGTGTTCGTATATCTGTTGTGTATTTCTGATTTGTACTGTGCTTCTGTTGCAGGTACACGGCTTGGATCCAGAAACCTGGAAGAAGGTGGATGTAGTCTATATTGATATTGCGGACAGAAGCCAAGTAGAGCCGAAGGTAAAAACTTGGAGTTTAAACTCCACATTGAGATACATACTATGAATCAGTCTCTTAATTTTTTCTGTATGTTGTTCATTCTGTTTTTTTCTAAATTCTCAACAGGACTACAAGCCAGAAGAGGACCCATGCAGGTACAAGTCAGTGAAGACAGGACGAGGACCTCTAGGACCAGACTGGAAGGTACTGTTGTTAATTTCTCAGCAGTTTGAGGCACATTTAAAGCTTCTGAAATATATGAGAAACACAGAAGTCAAAATGCATTACATTAATAAATAGGTGAATGGATAGTCAAATTATTTTCTTCACTCAATATATTTAAATTTGACTACTTTAGGCCAACAAACTGACAGAAAATTAGATAAATAAATATAATAGATTTAGATAATAGTTTTTCTACCAGCGTAACTGCTGTTTGTGTAAAGTGAGATTTGAAAAAGAATTTAAAGGGACAGTTTACCCTAAAATGGATGAAAGTTTAATTTATAGTATAATTTAAAGTGTATTTGTATATTTCATGCATTTTATTATTTGTGCACTTGCAGAAGGAACTCCCTAAGAAGACAGACTGCCCACACATGTGTGCCTACAAACTGGTCACTGTCAAATTCAAGTGGTGGGGCCTGCAAAATAAAGTGGAGAACTTCATTCAAAAGGTTTGTTGACTGGTTGGACTGTGGTACAGTGCAATCAGTGTCTCACATCTGTGAGCTGGTGGTTATAGTGGAAAAGTACCACCCACTATGATGCTGTACATATGGGCTGCACCAGCCTCTAGTGGATAAACACAGTATAGCAGGAAAGACTTAAACACCTCTTAAAATCTGCTTTATTTTAATTTTAAATTCTAACCCTTTCTTTAAACACACAATATGACTTTCTCTTTATTTATGTGTGTTGTTTCACAGCAAGAGAAGCGTTTGTTCACTAATTTCCACCGTCAGCTGTTCTGCTGGATCGACAAGTGGATTGACTTGAACATGGAAGACATTCGTCGCATGGAGGAGGAGACACGCAGGGAGCTAGACGAGGTGCGAAAAAAGAACTTGGTTCCTGAGTCAGTAAATATACGAATAGAAAAAAGAATCTGTATGCTAAATGTGGAGTCCTGAAACAGATTCTGACTGAATTATCCTTCAGCTGTAACATTTCTGCGTGTGATTTCTTTGTCTTGTGTGCATCAGATGAGAGTGAAGGACCCAGTGAAAGGGATGGTGGCTCTAGAGGACTGAGGTTGTGTTGGACCGTGAATGCTGCTGCTCATCAGGTGAGAGGAATTTAAAGGTCCAGTGTGTAGGATTTAGAGGATTTAGAGGTGAGGCTACAGATTGCAACCAACTCAATACCCCCTCATTAAAAGGCTTTTTTTATGCCAGGAGAACCCTTCATCCTTCACATTGCAGTATATCTGACTGATCATTATTTGAAGGAACAACTCACTCGAAAATTAAAGATGCATTTTGTCCCTTTTATCTGTTTTTTGTTGTTGTTTTTTTTTGTTTTTTTGTTTTTTTATATCAGCCCTACAGTGTAATACAAGCTTGAGATAAAACCTTAAAATCCTTTAGAAAACACTTAATTAAACATTTATAATCAATAAAAAATGCAATTCAAGATCCAAGATAATTGAAATAGGATCAAAATAAAAGAAGAATTAAGCAGGAATAAAAACAAGCATAGCTGATCACAACAACCATGCATTATCTCGTTATCTTCTAGTTTTTAAAATGTGATTAGTTTGGTTATTTGATCCCCACAACCAAAGTGCAATGCAGGTTTTAGGAGTATACAGTAAATAAATCACTGCAGATTAGAGAATATTCTTGAGTAAGTAGTGAACTATCCCTTTAACAGATAGTGGACTCTTGTTTATCTCTTCCAGAACAGACTACCCAGACACCAGCGGATTCACATCCTCCTTCTAATCCAACTGACACAACATCTGACCGGCCGGTCCAAACCCGTCCTCCCCCCTCCTCCGGTACAATCTGGCTTTCAGGGACCTGGACCCAGTAAACTTACAGTTTTCAGATCTCAAATCTCCTCCACCTCTACCACATCCCACCTCCCTCGAATCCCATCCATCTCTTTTAGTTTTGTTTTTTTCATCCTATGTCACCTTCTTATTAACTGCTCTGAGGCCTCCAGTAGCAACACTATAGATCTTGTCAGTCAGTCCTCTCTTTCTCCCTCTGAGTCTCTAAACCGTTCTAAACTACAGAGAATAGTGTTGTTTATCTCTGCAATTTAGGATTTATTTCTATTTAAGATATCCCAATGGTGTATATGTACAGTATACCGTATATCGGGGAGCTGAATAATTGTTTTGAAATATATGCATATATATATAGATATAAATATATATGTATATATTTATATATATGTATAAACAGGGTTTTTAGAAGGATTTGTCTGTATGTTTTTCTGTGGATGTTTATTTTTCCAGACCAAGCTGTATCTGCTCAGTGTTGAGTTTTTTGTTTTTTTTTTGAGTTGTCATTATACCTCCTTCGCTCCATTCGTGTCACACTTTATGCAGTGTTTCCTTTTGTTGTTAAAATCAATTTGCAAGTCTACAACCCGCAGCTGCAAGGTTGTGATTGTGCTCAGAGTGTTATGTTGTCTCTGCTATACGCCTGACCTGCCAGATTTCTTCCCAGTATCTTCCGTAATACGTTGCGGTACTCATCTGCTTTTCTGCTGCTTTGTGAGTTTGTGTGTGTGTGTGTGTGTATATGTGTGTGTGTTTCTGTAGCAATGTAAGGTCATCAAGGTTTCCATTCATATTTTCTTTTTTTCTTTTTTTTTGCTCTTCCAATCATGTCTGGATCTTCAGTTTTACTATGCTGTTCAAAACAGGCAGCTTGAAAGTGCAGTAATATAAGCATACAGATACACACA
>JAOWBC010000182.1:15239396-15258198 GCA_028566105.1 Hypoplectrus providencianus
TCACACGTGGGGAGTTTTAAACTCATCGCGTCCTCGCTAAAGGTAAACGTTTATCATATCTACTTGATATTTCAGTGTTATACACATCTTGACACAGTTGTGTAAACAAACGAAGGATTTGTTACTGTCCTTCAGTCGCTCCTAAAAGGAATTAGGTGTCCAATGTTAGCTGTTAGCCGGCTAGCTTGAGTTAGCTTGTGTTCACCGTAGATTATGGTTGACTTATGCTAGCTAAAAGAGTACTGCGAAACAGTTCGTTTCAGGTGGTACAATTTGTTTCAAATCTGTATAACAACAATATAAACAGTGGGTGTAAACTATGCATCGTTTGTTTTTTATGTGTTGTGTTGTAAACATTGCAGTTATTCTGTCAGGTAGTCTAGCTATCTGAAGTTGCTTTGATGACAACAGTGTGATATGAAAACCATCCCAGTGAAATCGGTTCTCGTAAAATATGTTCAAAGGGTTTAAATCCAAATCTGAGGATGGCGACTGAGGACGTGGAGCGGCTGTTGATCCAGTTTCAGGATGAAGAAGGAGAGGTTCTGGGTTCCCCTTTTGACGTGCCTTTAGACATCACTCCAGATAAACTACAGCTCGTCTGCAATGCACTACTGCAGAAGGTAACCCACTGCCATTATATGACTTTGATGTAGATATCAGTGTACTTACTTTACCACTCTTGGTTTAACCCTTAGTTTTTTGCCCCTTTAACATTTTACTCACTGTGCCCTTGTATTTCACTTCAATATATAAGTCCTGCACCTCTCTGGAATCAGTACAAGAAGAGGGAACAACTCAGAAATGTTACTTGGGTAACTTATAAAAGGAAAAGTTTGTAACCTATGATCCATTCAAGGACCGACAAAAATGCCTGTTTTCTTATGAAAGTGTATTTGTGGTAATCTTTTAAAGAAAACGTGTTTTTTAATGCTGCTGGTGCTTGGTGGGGTTCAAAGGATTAAAATGAAAATGTGCATCTCAGTGAATCAGCATGTAAAGTTAATTATTCTGAATATATCTTGTGTTCCTTTATTCACTTTAGGAGGAGCCAGTACCACTGGCATTCTTCGTGCGTGGAGAGGCTGAGGTGGTGTCCAGTCTCGGCTCGTGTGTGGCAGCTCTTGGGGTAGAAACAGAGCAAGTTCTGCCCGTGGTGTACCAGCCTCAGGCTGTGTTCAGGGTCCGAGCAGTATCCCGCTGTACCAGCACACTGCAGGGACACACAGAAGCCGTCATCTCAACTGCTTTCAGCCCCACTGGCAAGTGAGTAACTCCACTGCAATGAACAGCTGCCTGTTTGTCATACATTTTGTAGTCTGTTTTATGTCTGATATGACGATAGTTAGAGGGATGAAACCATATATTATTTACCGAGGACTCGCCCATGGTTGGATTAAGTTGACCTTGTTTGTTTTAGATATCTAGCCAGCGGTTCAGGTGATACCACAGTGCGTTTTTGGGACTTGATGACAGAGACGCCCCACCACACTGCCAGAGGTATGATGTCACTTCTTTAGGGAGGCATGATCTGCTATGAATTGAAAAAACACAAATCAGTGTTTCACTGTTGTTTTAGACAAGATTGAGATGTATTCTTTTCTTTCTGAAGGTCACACACATTGGGTACTGAGCATTGCCTGGTCACCTGATGGCAAGAAGCTGGCTTCAGGGTGCAAGAACAGTCAGGTGAACTTCTAACACACACAGTATGTCTGATTTGTGTTGTTGCGTTGTTGTCATCTCCTAAACGTGGTGCATTGACTCTGTTGTGGTTCTGTTTCTGTAGATCTGTCTGTGGGATCCAGTGACAGGCACACAGATGGGGAAGACGCTGACTGGACACACCAAGTGGATCACCTGGCTCAGCTGGGAACCTCTCCATCTGTGAGCTAACTAATTAATTATTCTCATCATCTGCCTATTTACTGGAGGAGCTAAAATCCCATGAACACTGAAATTACAACAGCCCTTTTTACTTTCTGGTTTAATTTAGCAGCTTCAGTTGCAAGGCCCTGCTGCTGCATGCTGACTCAGCGTCACTATGCTGTGACTCACTGGGAAGCCATCCTTGTTGTGATTATTTTACTTATATAATTACAGTTATATAGAATACATTTAAAGTAACTAAACTAACTAAAAATCCAACTTTAAAGTAAAAAAAAAACATTTTGATTGAAATGTAATGACATTTCATTGACTGAAACTAGACTACAATGTTTTTTATCCAACCAAAAAAAAAGACCAAAGGCTTAGACAAAAGCTAAAATAGTAACCAGAATAACCGCATTGGTGAATATTTTGGACATGGAAGAAACCAACCAATAAAGTTATATTAACCAACAGGAACAAACTAATGTGTTTTAAAATTATTAATATGTTACCAGGGTCACATTTGGGGTAGAGGTGAGCATAGACAACATAACGACTCTTTAGTGTGTATTTTAAATTGAGCTGCATTGTTTTTAAGCATTCTCTCCTGATTTACTGTTTCTCTGATCCACCACTTCCTCCTTCCTTCCTGTCAGCAACCCAGAGTGTCGATACTTAGCCAGCAGCTCAAAGGACGGCTCCATACGTGTCTGGGACACTGTGCTGGGACGCTGTGAGAAGATCTTGACTGGACACACGCAGTCAGCTACCTGTGTGAAGTGGGGAGGAGATGGACTTCTTTACACTTCCTCCCAGGACAGAACAGTCAAAGTGTGGAGAGCCAAAGATGTAAGTGTGTATTGTTTTTTTTTCTCGCTGCTACAATTAAAGCTAATATGTATTTCTAACTATCCTTACATACTAAAATATAAATTTACTTCCTTTGCTTATAACTGGAATGTTAGTTCAACAGAAAATAAACAAAGGTGTGCCTAATGCAGCATCATTGAAGGAGGTTTAAACAGATTTCAGTATGCTCCATATCACTAACTTGCATAACAAATGGTTCTTCTGATGAGAAACTGTGTTCCCTGCTGTTAATTACCTGCATTAGCTTTTAGCTATGTGAGCCAAACACAACTTCTGCAACAACTGGCTAAGAGCTGACCATCAGCTCCCTTAAGTGGTTAAAACAATAATAACAGCATGAGATGAAGTACTGTGTTATAGTCAGTGCGTGTTTGTCATGTATACATAGAAAAAAATACTTTCATCCTCAAGGCATCCCAGAGAAAATCAAATTTTTCATTGACAGTCATGCAGCAATTCTGGAGACAATCATAATGCATCTAAGAATCTGTTTTATGCTATAACATTAATCCAAAATGAATGACTCTTGTCGGTGGCTGCAGGGTGTCCAGTGCAGGACTCTGCAGGGTCACGCCCACTGGGTGAACACCCTGGCTCTCAGCACAGACTACGTCCTGCGCACTGGAGCGTTTGAACCCGCAACTGCCACAGTCAACCCCCAGGACCTCAATGGATCATGTAAATTTCTTTTAGGGAAAAGTTTGAAAGTGAACACTTACTCATATTTAAAGGAGACTCAAGATGTCTTCATGTAATAATCACTTTTCTTTTCCACAGTGGATGAGCTGAAGGAGAAAGCTTTGCAGAGATATAACAAAGTCCGGGTAAGTCCTGGTTATTGTCCGGACTGATGTGTTCAGATGTGTCGTCACTTGTTTCAGTATCCTTACTCCTGTCTTCGTGCTGCAGGGTTCAGCTCCAGAGCGCCTGGTATCTGGTTCGGATGACTTCACCTTGTTTCTGTGGAACCCTGCAGAAGAAAAGAAGCCTCTGGCCAGGATGACTGGCCACAGCGCTCTGGTCAACGAAGTGCTCTTCTCCCCTGACACGAGGCTCCTCGCCTCTGCCTCGTTTGACAAGTCCATTAAAATCTGGGATGGACGCACTGGGAAGTAAGAAAATCTGTATTTGAATGTATATGCAGTACTCCTGTAGTCCAGCAGGTGGTGCTGTAGGCACATGATCTCTGTCAATGAGTAACTGCTTCTTCTCCACATTCCCAAAGGTACTTGTTGTCCCTCCGTGGCCATGTGGGATCTGTGTATCAGGTGGCCTGGTCAGCAGACAGCAGGCTTCTGGTCAGTGGCAGCAGCGATAGCACACTTAAAGTTTGGGACATCAAGACTGGGAAGCTGAACATGGACCTGCCTGGCCACGCTGATGAGGTGATTAGATAGGGGTTGCTGCTGGAAAACTATTTATTTTGTTCTCATTCTTTTTTTCATTATTATTTTTATTATTAACATTTTTTTTTAACACATTTCTTCACCTAAAGAAACATTCTCACTATTTTAATCCCTTAAAGTCATCTGCATCCTTCCAAAAATGTCACAATTTACTTTTTCCCATAATTTTCTTTAAATAATAACATTGGAACCATTTTTTTTGTCTAATTTCCCTGTCTCCTGTGTGTGTAGGTCTATGCAGTGGACTGGAGTCCAGATGGACAAAGAGTGGCCAGTGGTGGAAAAGACAAATGTCTCAGAATGTAAGTGAACCAGAGAGAAGCTTTCTCCACCCTTCTTTCAAATAATTAAAATCAAATGCTAATGTTTCATTGGCCTTCTGTTGTGTTTTCAGATGGAGAAGATAGCCACACATTTTCTCACATCTTCTACTATCAAGACTCATGACAGCTGGAGCGAAGGCGGCTGGGCTGCAGCTAATCCTCCATGTGGCTCCATTACACTGTCTGGCAACAATGGCGCTGTGTCAAGAAGCCCTGACCTAATCATGATGCAAAAGCCCTCTCCAGGTTTGAAACGCACCTGGGAATATTAATACTGCCACGGTGTTCAGTGGAAATTCTATCCATTGAGTTTATTGCAAGCAGAAGCTACACTGTATGTGTGTCAGTGTCGGCAAATTAAATTTAAAGGGGTTTCCATTCAGGTACATATTGTTTTGTACTGATATGTAAACTTATTCTAAAGCCTTATCATAGTGCCACATGTATATGCAGGTAAATGTATTTAAACTTACAGTTTAAATATATATTATATATTCTAAATAAATTAAAAGGATTTAAAACAGGGATGACGTGCAGGTGACAGGTGGGCCGGCGGGGCAGCAGGTGCGGGCGTTTTAATACCTTCCTCTGTGATGTTAATGCCGACCACGCTCGCCCTGCTCCTTCAGCCTTTAATCTGCTCTGTCCTGTGGTCAGCAAAGCCTCAGCCTGCATATTTTTCTGACCCTGCAGTAGAGCCAAGTGTCACCAGCCCTGAGCTCTCTGATCCTCCAGCCCATTGAGGAAAAACCAGGTTCCACATTACAGTTTTTTATTTTCTGTATTAAACCAGCTCTGTGAATATTTGGTATGAATAAATATTTACACCATAACTTCCACACAAAATAAGGTATGTGCATTATTTTCACCTGTTTGACCGCACAGAAGAATGTGTAATTGTTTGTTGGCTGTAGACATATAAAGCAAATGTTTTGAGGAAAACAACCAACAAGTAAAAGCATTTATAGTAAGTATAAGTCTTCAGAAACTCATGCTTTTAAAAGCAATTTTTGTATGTTGTTCCAAATGTAGGTGTCATTTACACTGGGCATATTGGATAAATGTTACTCGCCACCTTTTAAAAGCATAAATTCTTAAAAATGTTTGGAAATATAGCCTAGAATAAGAAATGAGCCAATTGGGAAGTTTTAGCACAATTAGAAAACATAAATTGCAGTCTAGTCTTATCAAACGTGCACTCATGCTCTTTTATTACTCCCCTCCCATTGCCTAAGATTTCATGTGTTTAAGATCATTAAAAAAAAAAAAAAAGAAGAATTCGTCTGACCCCTCAGTCCTCACCCCTCTCCAACACAAAGTGATGCTGTTTGTGTGAGAAATAAGATAAGAATAAGAGAAGTTGTTCCCCATTTTAAAGCATTAATATTTAAACTCAGACTTTTAAGTACTGAAATTTCATTTCTTAACACACACTACCAGAGCCACACAGATTTATCAGTATCAGTTTATTGAAACAATGTTATGTCTAATTTTGTTCCTTCAGAGGTTTCCACATCTAATCATGTAAATCAGACTTTACTAGTTGTAGCAGTAGATTTTCCTCTGATGTAATCCCAATATATTTCACACAAATCCTTCACTCTGCCTGACAGGATCTTTTTAAACGACCAAATCTGATATCGTGTATAATAACACATACTGTCCGCCTGTTATATGAAAAGCAGCGAAGCGTAAACAAAGATTCTAACCAGTAAAAATGTAGGTTCGTAATGAAAACAAAAGACATAAAGATTAAATTCTGTAGGGTTTAAAACGTCTCAAAGATTTTCTCCTATCAGGGATATTACATTGGAGAGTCTAATGGAGTTTGGCAAAGAGGAGTAAAAGGCTTCTGTGCAAGGCTTGTGTGGTGCAACGAGGTTGGTCAAAATCATGCCTTGCTTTAACACTCAAGTTATCGAGCCTCTGAAATCTACTGTCCCTCTGACGTTCAGCACATGTAAACACTATGAGACGAGAATGATTGCATTCAAAGACGGCGGAGTTACGGTTTCATTAGTGTGCAAAAGGCTTGTGAAGCAGGAAAGCTTGAGGTAAACAAAGAATATTAAAGTGACGTATAATCCGACTACAGGAAAGTCTGCTAAATGATTGAATCAATATCAGAAAGGGGGGAAAAACACTGAACTACACTGAAGTCTTATGGCTTAAATCGTCCGGCAATGAGTGGAAGTCAATTCACTTTCATCAACATCTGAACAAATAAAGTTTTCTAATGCAGCTGTAGACATCTCATCCACCTACTGAGTCTGATGTAAATAATGACCTCTCTTACTGCCATTCAATGGAAAATTTGGATTTTGTGAGGTGGAGTTATAGGAGTACTTAAGTCTGTATTACCTACGGTAGAAGCAGGTCCATATGCCCCCAATTCAATGGGGGCAACAGTAAAAAAAAAATCACTATGTTTAATTTTAGTATTTTCTCTGCTTTACCTTTCCATCAAATGCCCTGAATTAGTCTACATAGGAGGATTTGAAGAAGCTTTCTTTGTTCTCTCAAAGCCACCAGATTCCTTTGACAAAAGCAATTATTTTACCCCGCAGAATGCACGAGTTGTTGTTCTTAATGGCTTCAGTTTTGCTGTATTAACTTTTAACAGGGCTGTCTGATGGCTAGATAAAGCAGTAAAAATATTCTTAAAGTAGTGATTGTTTATGTGGCTTAATTGCATTTTGCTGTGCACCCATCTACTGCAGTACATTGCTTAGCTCCTGTGTCAAAGCAACTTCACCAAACTGGTGCATGATGACACCATATACTTCACACAACTCCACCTCAAAAACTCCAAACTATCCATCCAAATGCTTCCATTTCCTCCTTTTTAGACCGCATGTAAAGATTGTGCTACATATGGTTTCGTTTCCTACAGTGTGTGCTTGACGACTACTTGTTGTAACTCTCTGAAACAATATGCAAGAGAGGTACTGACTCCAGACCAGTTTGTGGAGCCTCGACAGGCCTGCTAGCCGTTGTCAGCATGTAACAGGACAGATGCCACATCACGATCCATGCAGCCACACTCAGCAGTGGTCAGCAGCGGGCCATGAAATGCACAATGAGCAACATCTAGAGTTCATCACCAAGACACAGCGAGGAAATACTGCGGATGTGTTAGTGTGACGGCGCCACGAGCACGCTCAGGTAAGCTAACGCTACACAGACGTTTCAAAGTACTGCAGCAAGCTTGTTTGTGTCCAGTAACATCGCGGTTTTTCGCTCAGTATCGTAAGTTTTCAGTGAATCAAAAGACACATTTATGGTTTCAGTACAAAGTGTTCACTCTACAACATGTACCATAACAACAGTCATAGAAAGCTCCACAACACATCCATGTCCCTTTTTAACCTATTCAAGGTATTTTTTATCCTCTCCACCTCTAATGCAGCCTTTGGTTAACAATATGTGTGCTTCATCTCTACATACATTTATGGTTTCAGTACAAAGTGTTCACTCTACAACATGTACCATAACAACAGTCATAGAAAGCTCCACAACACATCCATGTCCCTTTTTAACCTATTCAAGGTATTTTTTATCCTCTCCACCTCTAATGCAGCCTTTGGTTAACAATATGTGTGCTTCATCTCTACATACACTCGTTTCTGGTAGTAAGACTAGAGAAACTGAGTCTGCATGTTAGATCACTTCCTAATTTGACATCTTTTCCTGTTCTGTAAAATAAAATAACCTGAAATGCCGAACTGAGTAGGTTTTTTGGAAACCAGCCCCTTCTTCTGATCGCGTTTATTTTAGGTTACGTCCTGCATTTATTTTAATGTAACAGTGGAAACTGGTCATGATGCGATGCAAACAGCTAGTAGGAACTAGAATAGAGGTGTTCAGTTGTGCGTAGCATGAGGCACTGGTCTGTGCTTCCCTCTGGGCTTCTGTCGCCGTCCGACCGAACTACTGGGTCTTCCACACGTTGTTGAGTAGTTTGACCACCTCCTCGTAGATGACGAAGACTATGGCCACGTCCAAGCACACGCGGCCGAGTCTGGGAACTGTTCCTTTGTAGAACCTGGGGACCAGATGCGACAAAGTCAGACTGTTTCTCAGGAAAACTTAACAGGATGCAGCAGTAACTAGGTTACTTACGCCTGTGGTCCTTCATGCTTCAAAATCTGGAAGGCGCAGTCCACTGTGTTTTTGTAGCGGTGAGCCTCTAAACCCTGCAGAAAAAAAACATGTTGTGAGTCTGAATTCTGATTATGGTTATTAAATTACCAAAGTTTGTGTTTCCTACCTGCATCCTGGTCTTCACCACATCCAGGGGTGTGTTTCCGAAAACACTTGCAGCTCCCGCTGTTGCTCCAAACATCGCCGTGACGATTGGGTGCATTTCTTTTCTGGGGTCGTCACCTTAGGGGTCAAATATTGGATCAAGATTACTTTAAGGACAAAGAAGGAAAATGTGTCAGCAAGTGGACAGAAAAGTGCAAATGTTGGGCTTTCAAGTGATCCGACAAGGATGCTCCACTCAACGGGATACTTGATGGGAATGCCCAATGAAGAAAGCAGCTCATGAGTCCTGTCATGGAACACTTGGTCCCTGCTTCCTTGATTCAGCTTTAGTCTGTTTATCCAAATACAGACAGCAAACCTGCCACAATGCATCTACTTCCATAGGAAATGAATGGAGTGAAAACCGCTAAAGACTGTTCAAAACCAGGTACATCAGATTTCGTTTTGCAGTCAGAAGATTTCTCACCTTTGTACCAATTGCGCAGAGCGTTCATCACATAGAATCGGATGGCCTGATTGGTTCCTTGTTTCAGCACCGTCGCTGTCAGACCTTGATACGTCCCCCTCACACCTAAACGAGTCAAAGAAAGGATGTTTCTTCACGGAGCACAAACTACCTATATGCATGCTGGAAGTTATTACCATTAACCAGCTCCACAACAAAACATGAGAGGGGCTTGTTCACTGTAGAGCCCCCTGCTCTCTTACCCTGTTCTCTGATAATCTCACTGACGCCGTGAAAGAAGCCTCTGTAGCGAGGTCTGAGGGAGCACTGGTCGTGAATCATCTTCACCTGGAGGACAAGGAGAGACAAAACCACCTCATCAGTCATTCAGATCATTGTTGATAAAAGCTTCTTAAAGGGGGGAAATAGCATTTGCCGACCTTCAGCGTCTCCATGGGGCAAACGACCACGATGGCCTCCGCTATACCCGCCCCTAAACCACACAAGAGGCTCCGCGTGTTGTCTAGCCGACCTGTGGCGTCTCGCATCGGGTTGCTGAGCATCTCAAACGTGCCAAACCTGGAAAAGAGGAGGGTAACCAGGGTCAGAAAAAAACAATAGTTGAGATGCAAACAATAGAGAAAACAAGAGTGTTTTCCACTGTAAATCAATAGTTTCTGGCACAAAATAACTGATTCAGTGGTTGTATCAGCACATCAACCCCAGTAAGATTGTAAAATGCAGTAGTAAAGTGCATTGATAGGTCATTTAATTGACTTTAGACTGTATTTTTTATGCAGGTACAACACACATTCGGTGGTTCTGTCTTTTCAGATGTCAGATTGAGCTGTCATTTAGTGAATTAAACAATCTTCGGGCCACAGGTTTGATGAGATCAGCCCCGAGGCCAAGAATAATCCGCATATTAATCAATATTGAAAATAATCTTGAGTTGCAGCCCTAGAAATTTGGCTCCCTCTAACTTTGTACAAAGCAATGCTGAGTCACGGCTTTAACATCAGTTAATTGTTAAATAAAAATATTGAGAATCCTGCTAATCTGTGATGCATAAATCAAAACGGTGCAAACTGCGGCTCTGTTTGGATTATTAGTCCAGTATTCTAACATCAAATCTGTAATGTAAAAGCTATAAATCATGTGGGCATCTTCACCTCACTGCAGACTTGGGTATCGATCCGTAGAGCAGGGAGCTGAGGCCGCGATATAACCCTCTGAGCCCGTGATCTTGCACTGTCAACTTGACACAGTCGCCTGCAGGCACAGAGCATCCAGGAGTGAGTAATCAGGCAGGAGACCAGCACACGAACCTGCAGTCAGGCAGCACTCATACATGTCCCAGTGACCTACCAATCCCTCTGTATCGTGGCGGGTTGGCCCGCTCGTCTAGCTGCAGCTGGGTCTTTACATACTCTGTGGGGAAGGTGATGAGGATCTCTATTCCTCCTGCGATGCCACCTGAGTGAGGAAAAGAGAGACAAATCTGCTAAGATGCATTGTGCAGATTTCTTCTTGAATGTTCTGGGAGCTTTTTCTATGTCAGTATTTTGAAAAGCAGGAGATGGATTTATTGCACAGTGGTGCTGATGCTGGATCAATCTCGTCTGTCTGCTATAGGTTAGAAGGATGAGATGAGGGGAATGTAATCAATACCTAGCATAACCATTTAGCATCTTTATACAGATATTTTAGGTAAATCAAGAGAAATGAAATGTGAGAGCAGATCTGACTGAATCCAGCAAACACACATGCTAGTGTTGTAGCATCCGTGCTGGCTCAGTGACCCAGTTCTGCATGGATAGCCTTAATGGGCGACAGATTGAGATTAGACTGCTGTGCAGGAAGCAAGCTACGATGTGTGGGTCTGAATGAATATCTGCGTTGCAAAAAATCAGCACCTGCAAGGATGGCCTTTCCGGGATGGGTGATTTTCCTCCCTCCGATTGCAGCAGCCGCCAGGTTTCTCCTCGCCGCGTACGACCGCTGATGGGCCGGCAGAGAGCCCAGCCCCGCGGCGGCGGCGGCGGCCAGACGCTGCGATGGAGGCTGGTGATGTGGAGCCGAGCTCGGGCATCCTCTCCTCACACCGCAGCTCTCGCACGGCCCCTCACACACCGAAAACGGCTTCAGCAGTGAGGACATCTCGGTCGTCGGCGCTGGTTCTAGTGATTTCCCACAGTGGCGACAGTTCCCACTCGGACAATGTCAGACAACAACAACACAGGGAGGCTCGCCAATGAGGCTGCTGAGGGAGCATCAATATTCAAATAGCGGTCAGGTGATGGGACAGGCCATTGGCTCACCATGCTGCCTAATGTCATTACTCGATCACGTGAGCATGCATGACTTTTAGCGACCAATGAAGTGGAGGATGCTGCTTTGTTGATGGGTCGAGCCCAGTTTCTATAGCCTGTCAAATGCTGTGATGATCTACAATTGTTAACACCCAGTGTTATATAATTCCGCTTGACGGTTTCTGAGTTTGAGCTTTTCTTATCAGACAAATAATGTAATGATAACACAAATAATGTTAGATATTGTTATGGAATTTTATAAAAGTGGACATACAAATAATGAACGAAAACTTACAACATATATGGCACATTTATGATTAACTCTCCACATTTGCAGTGAATATTGAAAAGATGCATCTAAAATTAAAATCAATTGGTTTTATTTGCATGGAAGTTCAGATCATATTATTGGCGATCATCACAATGCAATAATACTAACGAGGCACATTCATGGTAACACATATATGTATGTAAGTATAAGAGGTATATACAATTTGTGTGTGTAATCAATTTCGTTATCTTTATCACAATACTAGTATTAAACAATACTTGATTCCTCTGTTGATACTATTACAAAAAGTAAAAAATAATATAAGCCTGCACAAGTGTTTTCTTTAAAAAAAACAAAACAAAACAAAACAACAACAACTTGTTTTCATTTAAAAAAAAAAAAAAGCACAGATTGTTGGTACAGGAAACACATTCCAACACACAGAGGATTGTCTTGAAAATCTGACTGTATATCTGTTTTTTTAATAGCCTTAGCGTTTTAAATGAGTAATAGAAAAGTATTTAGGTATATAATAATTAAAAGACATTTAGGGACCATTATAGTGATTTACACTAGTAATTAAACTAATACTCCATGGCAGTATTGTAATAATAATATGTCAACATTAAATGAATATGATAAAAACCACACAATACTACAGTATCATGAACCATGCGGTTTAATAGTTTGGTGTATTGCTGCGGCTTCTTAATCCATGTTTCCTTAAATAGTACTCTTGCCATGCCAGGGCGCACACACACACACACACACACTCTGCCTCCCCCGATTACCCTTCACAATGAAACTAGGTCAGTGTTTCCACCCACAGCCCCCACCCCCCTGAGAAAATATAGACACACACAGATTCAGTCAGTGTCAGAACTCCAAACTACAACGACCAATTATTGTTCATTCGCTTAATTAGTTTGAAACACAGATTCATTTAATGCTTCATTTGTTTTATTTCTGTGGTGACAGCTCGTGATCATACATAGGCGTACACTCGAGCGTAAAAGTCCAGGTCTGGAGGGAGCTGTGGGAAGGAGGACAACACTTCCTCCAGCTGGGTTTGCTCCTCTGTGGTGTCGACGTGTCCTGAGTAGATTCTCACCTGGAAAACATGTTCAACGAGATCTTTAGTGTGTATGCAGGTGGAATGTAACTAAGTGAATTCAATCAAGTACTGTACTTTACTACAATTTGAGTAACTTGTACTTTACTTTATACTTTTACTCCACTACATTTTGATGCAAATACTGTGCTTTTTATTTCACTTTTTAACATACATAAAAGCATGGATACAAATAATCTAATAATATATTTAAAAAATATAAACAATCTAAGTGGGTCCATTCTGCAAAACAAGTACTTTTAATTTTTATATTTTAAATACATCTCAATGCTGATACTTTTACTGGAGTTCTGAATGCATTTTTTTTTTTTTTTTTTTTTTTTTTTAATTTTAATGGAGTAATTTAACATCGTGGTATCAGTACTTTTATTTCAGTAAGGGATCTGGTGAGTACATGTGTCACTGTATATGTACATAATTTAGTCAGTGTTGTTTTTTTCTTTCTTCTCACTCTGATCTTGTTGAGAAAGCTCCTCTGTGTCAGTCTCAAATGCAGCAGCTTCTGTACGGTCTTGATGTCCAAGAAAGCCCAGACTTTCAGCTCCTTCAGACAGTTGCACACCTTAACCAGCTCCAGCAGGTCCTGATCCAGAGTTTCAGCGCAGTTGTTCAGCTCCAGGGTCAGAAACTACAGACGGACAAGATAACTGTTACCTAAAACACATCCAGCTTCACTTCATTGCACTCTGTACCTGTCTACTCGATGCTCTTCAGTTGCTACTTTTAATGTAGTTTTTCTTGATTAAAAAGTTGAAGGAAAACATTGAAAGGGAGGTTTACATCTCCTCTTTCTCCCTCATTCAGAAATTCTGGATTTGACCTTGCATTCCACCCACAGTATGATCAATTTTGAAAACTCTTAACTTTTTATTTCCAAAAGTCAGCATATCAGACCCAAATGGCCTGAACAGAAACATGCCCCATAATGTGTTTCTCAGCCACACACTCACCTGCAGACTGCGCCTGTACTGAGGCAGCATGCGCCGGAAAAGAGGCTTGGCGCTCCAGTCCGAGTCTGAGGAGTAGAAAGCTTTCATGGTGTATTCTGTCAGGGGAATCTCGGGCAGCAGCATCCTCCTGAGCCGGTCTGTGTTGATGATTTGATCCACTGTAATCTTGACTCTCAGGTCCGGGTAGGTAGATACTAAAGATGCCCATGAGCCACCACACACCACCTTGTTAGAGAAGTTGAAGTAGAGATGGAAATGAACAAAGGAAACCTGAGGGGGGTTCTTCTTCACCAGCAGGGTTTATTTTCTCTTGACTTTTTGCTGTTTCAGCATGTGCTCACACTCTGAAATCTCACACACCTGCACTATTATCTAGCCAAGAGGAACATTTTACTTGTGTGTGTCCTTGGACTCAACTCCCCAAAGCTGACGTCTATCATTTGTCATTGGTGGCCTACAGCGCCTTCTGTGTAAGCACCAAAGCACTTTTCATCGGATGATGCCCACTGTACCAGTAACTGCTATTTCCCACTTGGCAATCCAGCAATTAATGCTAATCTATTTATGTCTTGCTTACTTGTACATGGCACTCATTCAGACTGCAGTGCAGTGACAATGTCTGCAAGGGGCTGATGTGTCTCCTTCTTTGCCGTCTGTGCTGCAATGCTGTTAGCAGCTCATCAGACACGCAGGAGTAACTCAGGCTCAGGTCGCTGAGGCCTGGCAGGCTGCGGATGATGCGGGGCACGTTGGGGTTGAGGTGCAGTTGCAGTCTGGCAGAGAAGAATCCTGTCAAGTCCAAAAAAGAAATCTGGCGGCCATGATATTGCACCAGCGTGGAAAGCAGGTCTACACCCTAGAGGTTAAAGGTTATGTTATGTTTATTTCAGAGCTGTCTGATAATATGAACTGGCCTATTGCTTTGATTACCTCTGGTGCTTTAGTGAAGCACCCATGTGGAGTGGTGTTTTGGTTACCTGATTCAGACAGATTCGCATCCCCTTGAGAGAAACAGATTTGAGCTTTGCGGCTCCTCTGCGGAGGAAGAGCATAAGGTTGTTCACTAAAGAGGTCCTGACTCCCATAGTCCAGGCAGACGCATCAAACTCCAGCTCCTCAAGGCAGAGGGACTTCAGTGGAGCGTTTACTCTGGGGAGACAAAATAATTTTAACATAACGATAACAATATGTGGATTCGTCAGTTACAGTCAAATGGGAAATGTGTATAAACCAAGTTTCTGTTTCAGATTGTTTTAGGAAACACACTTCTTACCTGATAAGCTCAGTAAACAGCCCACTGATGGTCTGCTCCAGTCTCCGGGCCATCAAGGACTTGTGTGGAGGCCAGACTTGCACCTCCAGTCTCTCCAGGTAGACTCCCAGAGAGCGAGCATAGCTCACTGCAGCGCAGTATTCATCCTGCCTGTATTTGGACATCCGACCACTGAAGTGGAAGTAGTGTGCGCGCCAGAGAGAGGGAGTACGCATGACATCGTGCCAATTGCGACAAACCAGGTCTGCACTCCTGCGGTCACGGTCAGGAAGAAACGTGAAAATACGCTGCAAGCACAAAGACGGAAGTGACTCCCAGGAGCTGGACTTCCCTGAGCTTGACCCAGGACCACTCATCTCCTCTTCACTGTCCACATCTTCTACACTATAGTCATCAAAGTCCATGTCCATTTTGGGAAGAAAAGGGACAAAAATCTGAAATGGGATTTTTTTTTTTTAAATTACCAGCACTTGGTAATAAATGGGAGACAGAGGTTGCTTGAAGCAGAAGGTGTGAAAGGAACCTGGCACAGAATGTTTGGGCTCCAAAGTGACATCATGAAGAACCGATTGTGGGTTCCAAATCCAGTTCTATTCTCAACATGTCTGCCTCCATGGAAATGTTTGGTTCACAAACATACTGAAACAAAAATGAAAAAAATACATTGACACATAGACACAAAAAATCCCATTGTATGGTTGGATGTTTGACCACAGCTCTCTTTTTTTAACCCCTTGTATTATTTTTTTTTACCCTTTTTATTGAGAATTGGAAATAGTGTGCAGTGGATTTTTAGGGGGTGATAGCAGATCAACAATAAATACCACATAAAAGTATTGTACAGATTTTCCATAAAGTCTCCTAAAAAAGTGTTTCCAAAAGCAAATGGACAGTGGAAATAATTCCAAAATGAGAAGTAGATGTTAAAGTTTTTAGCTTTAGGTCAATGATGCCCTGTATCTTTGTTCAGTACACCATATTTTTAACAGAACCCATTCAGAAAAAAGGAACCCATTCAGTTTCAGTCAACTGTCGTTTATATATGTTATAACTTAAATGGAAGGATAACCACTTTTCATAGGGTTTCTCTAAATCTGATTAGCATAGATTTTTTAAAAATCCTTTTCTGATGGCAGCTTAGTTTGAAGAAATGTTGATAACTTTGACCTCTGTTTTTTGCTCATTTTCAATGTGTGCTTACATTTCCTGCTCTTTATTTTCTGTTTCTGTAAAGCCAGGCCTAAACTCTCAGTTGCTATGGAGAAGAAGAGTATTCTGCACTATATTTAAGAGACTGACTGATTTTGTTCACATGCAGTTTATTTGTATTAACACATAATTAAAAATATCACAGAAGTTGAACATTAACTCAAAATGAAATAGTCAATGGACAAACAGACGGTTGTTAACGAGCAGAAACAGTTATTACAAATAACATTTAGGTGCACAGTATTTCCTGAGAGCATTAATAGAGATTAGAAAGAATCTTTTTGTTAATTATAAGCAGCATTTCCTCTGATGATGACTCCTTTTATTTCTTTGCGTTCCTCAGCCCTTCAAACAGGAGACACTTGGCCTGTGCAGAGAGAAAGACAACAGTCAGAGGCTCGCTGGTAAACAGAGACGGACACAGGAACTATTTTCTGCGTCACTATTTCTGTCTGTGTTTGTGTTTAACCTCGTGCCAGCGCAGTGTGTCAGGGGGCAGCCCCAGATGGCAGTGAGGGCAGGTGTGTGTCTGATCGGGCACTTCCTGGTTCCTCTGCCCCCAGCAGGGCCCCTCGCTGCCCCACAGGGGGCGACATGTGGAGTGGGAGGACCAAGCGACACCGAAGTGAGGTCGAGGGTCAGTCTGGTAGCTCACTTTCTGACCACTAGAGGGCGGCGGTGACAAAGGACTCAAGTCTTCCTGCAGCACAGCACAGAAAAGGACTGTTAGTATTTCAGTTCAGTTTTAGTCTTAAATAGACTGTAGTGATGATTCATCCTGGAGCATAAAAAAAATATTCTGGATATTTCAAGAAGCAGGTACACAAACATCTCTGTCTCAGTGGATCAACTCCAAAATGATTTTGAGTCTTGATACTCATCGTCCCCGCTTAAAGAATCAGATTTCTCTTCTTGGAGTTATTGGTTTCATTAAATTATTAAACAGTTCAATGAATAGTAGAGGCAAATTATTTTACTAAAGGACTGACTTCAAACCAATAAGAAGTAGAGTTAGTCACAGAGGATAACAATTCAGCTTGTGTTTAAGAAATGCAGAAATTGTTTTCCAAAGTAATCCATGGAAACTACTTTTCTGTTTCTCAATATGTTTTATCTGCACTGTCTCAGTGGAAAAGAAAATACAAGTCGGAAATGTATAAACCTGTTCAGGAGGTTCAGGAGGATACTTTGAATCAAGAGACCTCAGGCAATACCAGCAGGGTTCAGCTGGGCGACCTGTGAGGACACAAATAAGACACTGATCATTTGTATATCATCTAATTAACCATTTTTTGTGTTATTAACCTCTGTGGTTAATGAAAAATCCAACTATCCAAATTCATAATTAATGCACATAAATGGCTTCTGTTTTTACACTTTTAAACATTGATTTCCAACTCACAGCCAGCCTCTGTAAGAGTGTTGCAGTGGAAGTGTTATAATAAATCAATGCATCCAGCATCTAGCTTGCATACTACTGCAAAATACGACTTAGAATAAACTGCAAAAGTATTTAAACAGATGTTTTGATATAGTTTTCTTAAGTTTAGGACTTCCTGTTTACTGTATAGACTTGCAAGAAAAAACAAAGTTTTCAAGGTAAAAAGGTGCAACAAACTGTGTAATGTACAATGTAAAGCTTGTGTGTGTGAGACTTACTTTGTGTGTTGGAGGGATGAGATGACACTGAAGGGGGGGTCAGCCCTTCCTCTGTTGGCAGGGGGGACAATGGGAGGCAGTCAGCATCGTCCTGTGTGTTTGTGGCTGTCGGAGTCTCCTGCGGTGCGGCCTCCGTGTCACTGATACATCCATCCTCCCCGGCCTTCATCAATCACACCAAGCAAGGGCAATATTGAGCAAAAAAAAAATTCCCTTAATGCGAATCAACTCCAGTGTAGATACAGTATGTGTGATGAAAGCTGGTGTGTTTGTCCCTGACCTGACCAGGCTCTGCCTCTCCATCACAGGCTCCACCGTGGTCGTGCTCCTCTGATTCCTGGAGGTTTTGGGGCTCGTTGCTCTCCTCACTGCAGCTCTGAGTCGGAGCGTCAGCCTGGGTAGAAGTCGTCCCACTGAGGTTTGAGAGAAAGAGAGAGGGAATCGGCAGCAGAATTTAAAAACATGCCCTCCTAACCGCCTGACGAGAAGGTTATCAGCCAATCTCTCTGCAGCTGATTACACCAGCGCAGCCTCTACTGTTACACTGGAGGTGAGTACCTGATTAGGCATAAACATTCACACTCTCCTTGCCTTACCTCTGGGTGCTCTCTCCCTGGTCCTCCCTCTCTCCCTCCATCCCTGCTCATGTGTCTCCCTCCCAGGGTGCCTGATGTGTTATTTCCTCTTAATCCCACCTTCCTTGGACTTTTCCCTCTCTTTCTCTGCCCCCGTCCGTCCCCCCGTCTGTCTGCCTCTCTGCCGCCGCCTCCCCTCCCTCCCTCCCTCCCTCCCTCCCTGTGTGTGAAACGGA